>JAXCGZ010020074.1:0-23786 GCA_037179515.1 Halocaridina rubra
CAAAACCTCACCATAAAAGTGACTCAAAATACAAACAAGTGCAACAGCAGCAAAATGTTGCAAAACAGTGTATGAAACACTGGTAATACAGAATGGCAGTCATGCCTGCTTAACAGCAATATGTGGCAGTACCTGCAGTTATGGTGCAAATGAAAGGAATGAGCAATACAATCAAGTGCAACAGCAACAAAATGTTGCAAAACAGTGCATGAAACACTGGTAATACAGAATGGCAGTCGTGCCTGCTTAACAGCAATATGTGGCAGTACCTGCGGTTATCGTGCAAATGAAAGGAATGAGTAACACAATCAAGTGCAACAGCAACAAAATGTTGCAAAACAGTGTATGAAACACTGGTAATACAGAATGGCAGTCGTGCCTGCTTAACAGCAATACGTGGCAGTACCTGCGGTTATGGTGCAAATGAAAGGAATGAGTAACAACGAATTTTACCAACTAGCACCCAGTGCCTGAGAGTACAAACAAGTACAGTATAGCGGTCGTGCCTGCGTATGAGCGCGTATATGGCAGTACCCACAAATAAAATGTCGTAAGTAATACGAACAAGTACAGTATAGCGGTCGTGCCTGCGTATGAGCGCGTATATGGCAGTACCCACAAATAAAATGTCGTAAGTAAAATTCTGGAGTGTTACCAAAAGGGCAAAGATCCTATGCAAAATACACCAACGATAAGCTAACAGCTTACTAGGCAGCCAGATTATACATTTCTACTAGTAATGAGAAAATTTATTTTCAAGTGACAACTCAGACACATGAAAGGCTTAGCCTAGGCTCGATAAATGACACCAAAATTTTTCTTCCAATCTATGAGCAGTCAATGCTTGAATATAAAACACAATTATAAGCAAAAATACTTAATATGTTTTCTCCCAATTCCTAAATCCCAAGGAAATATAAACAATTCCTAACAAGTATCACCCTTTAACGGATATATAAAACACGAATGCTTTAAAACTCAATCTTATCACGCAAATAAATGAAATTTTAAATAAAACGTCTTCTCGTCATGCAAAATTTCTAAAGTCTGTTACCACATAATCTCATGTAGATTTCCTGAAATATTGTTTACCACATGGGAAACAAGAAAATATTAGTTACCATAATTAATACTGAAAATAAAGAAAAATTCTTTTTATCCGCAATGTCTCTAGCGCGAAAATTTTCGTGCAGCCTATAATTCATTCATTTCAATAATCGAGCCAATGGTAATCGGGTTTCATGTTAAAAAGCAAAATAAAAATAAATTTATAAAATCAATCTGTCTGTTCGGGTCCCTGTTCGGGCGCCAATCTTGTTGGGGGTTAGGATGCTAGTGTTGTTAAGATTTTGTTTTACTAAGGGGACTCAAAGTACTGAGCTCGGTTAAGAGCTCACAAACAGACAGGACAGATATTTGTACTTGAACACCCCATCTCTATTACCATTAGTCGGTTAAATGAAACTCAGAATTCAACTTTCTTTTAATTTTGGAAATGCAATGACATTAAAAGAATTGAATTAAATTTCTCAAATTAAATTTTATGAAATGCTGCCTCGAATCCCGGAGGTGGTGAGCACGATTTCGTTTCCCGGCACCACGGACGTATGCCAAGACTTTGGCCTCAACTCGATTACCTCTGTCACACAGGCAGAGTAGAATACATGACACTGCAATTTCAGAAACAGAAATGACACTGTTTATAATGGGAAACTGAAAGCAAAATCACACATATAATGAGTTTCCAATGTCATTCTACTGGATGAATATATATTGGTTATTCACAGCTAACCAGAAATATTTATGCTACCATAATAGCATACAAAACCATTAATTCTTTACTGGTTTTAAAGGAAAACAATATATTCACAATAAATGAAAAATAAGCAAGACAAATACAGTACTGCATGTATTCCTTAAATTGTGTGTAACCACAAAAGTTGCAATGCTTATTACTGATTAACAATTGATATGGTAAAACACTCTATTTAGGATAAAGGAAGAATCTACGAGATAAATACAGTATCCATTCACATTTAGTTATCAAGAACTTTGCAATGAAAAAAAATGGTGCAAAACCACTTTTTGAGGTATTTGCAACTTATAACTCAAAACACTTTATCCCCAACATATGAAGAATTAGCAAGATAAATACGGTATGCATTCATTAAATTGTAGTTAACAAGAAATATTTGCAAAGCCAACTGGGAAAAATTACCTTTTAAATATTTGCAATTTGTATAGCAAATAGCTTTATTGACGAGCTTTTGACGTAAAACACTTTATTTACGATGATAGAAAGGGGTGAAATGAAATTAGAATTTATTAGGAAAAGAGATAGATTTTTACGGGCTCATAACCAGTCTTCAGAGGATGAGATTTTCGTTTATCACATTCAGTGAAAAGAAACGTCTCAGCAATGTATATCAGCTGTAATTTACAGGTTGAGGAATTAACTTTGGCATGTGAGATTCCAGTTTGGTAATCTACAAAATTTCGTGTGTATGGGAATGGAATCTGAGAATAAAAATCCATAAGATTTATCCAGTAACGAATGTAACTAATTCTCAAAAATAAACCAATTTGCTTGACCCACGAGCTTTACCATACACTATCCCTCACCTTGTTATGCTAGATGAATTCCTGTGAAGATGCCACGTAATTAAGATTTGAAATAAACTTAGCCTGCTCAGGCGAGATGTTGCCTCTGGGCAGTCTCGGCGCCAAAAGAGAGCGTCTCATTGTCCCTCCTGGTGAGTTCATCTGTAGGATACATTTCTAGAGCAGTAACTGGCTCTGATATCATTTTAAGGACTATTTTAGTGGTGGTCCCTGGCAGGCAATTATAGCAGAGATGCAAGGGAGAGACAGTATTTTTAGGTGCAACAAGTGGAAGCAAATAAAATAAAACGAGAATAATAATGAAAAGTCAGGTTACTGGTAAACAATCTCATAATTTTCTTGGCTCGTAGCAGACAGAAAATAGGAGCAGCCTTTATACCGGGGCTATTCTTCTACACGTACAAGAAGAGTAAATAAGGTATATTTAAAATTAGCTATAAGCTAAAATACAAATTGCAAATAATCATAATCTGCAAAAGTCAAGAAGTGGGAATTATTTTTTTAGTTAGAAAATAACAGTTATGTTACTAATTTATTTAATAAGGCATCTAGCAGCCTCTGGTGACTTTGAGCGAAACACTCTGTCACAAGCCCAAAGCTTGTATCTTCCCATCTCCTCATCGGTTCCATTTTATACTTAGTGATACTTATCATACCTGTCCTTAAAACTATGGATTGAGATAGCATTAACTACCTCCGCGCTTAGCCAATTCCAATTATCAACTACTCTTACACTGAAAAAGTATTTCCTTACATCCTTTAAAGAAGTTTTCTTACGAAGCTTCAAACTATGACCTCTAGTTCTAGAGCCTGCCATATGAAAATATCGATCCCTATCCACTCTATCATAACCATGAAGGAATTTAAAGACCGTCACCATATCCCCCCCTCAATCTTCTAGCTTTGAGTGATGGTAAGTCCAATTCCCTCAGCCTCTCATCATAACTGAGATTACGTATTTCTGACACCAGTTTCGTGGCATGTCTTTGAACTTTTTAAAGCTTAGCTATGTTCTTTTTCAAGTGTAGATTCCAAAAGGGGGCTACATATTCGAGTTTTGGCGTCACATAGGTTACATAAATATTTCTGAACATTTCCTTGTCCATGTGCCTGAAGACTACCCTTACATTTGATAAGAATGCATATGCTGCCCTTACTATGCCATTTATATGTATTTCTGGATACAAATCTGCCAGTATGTTTACTCCTAGATCTCTCTCATTTTCTGTCTCTTGAAGTTGTACTCCAGCCACCGAGTAGTCAAGCTTGGGCCTTCTTGCACTTGTACCCACTCTCATTACCTTACATTTTGAAGTATTGAATTTCATTAGCTACTTTTCTGACCACTCGTGCAGAATATTTAGATCTTCCTGAAGTTCTCTACCACTATTCTCATTTCCTACTTTCTTCACAATCTTTGCATCATCTGCAAACATATTCATGAATGAATTTACAGACTCTGGTAGGTCATTTACATATGCAAGGAACAAAAGTGGCCCTAACACTAATCCCTGTGGAACTCCACTATTAACTCTTCTCCATTCAGACACTGAGTGTCTTACTCTAACCCACTGTTCCCTTTCTTCCAAGTAAGTTTTTATTCATTCCAAGACATTTCCACCTATTCTAGCCATTGCTTGCAGCTTCCTAATAAGTCTCCCATGTGGAAGAGTGTCAAATGTTTTTTGGAAGTCTAGGAATATGCAATCTGCCCAGCCCTCTCTTTCCTGTAAGATTCGGCGTACCTCATCATAAAGTTCTAACAAATTTGTTACTGCTGATCTACCTTTTCTGAAACCATGTTGCCTCACTGAACTGATAAACTCACTTGCTAACCAAGATATGTTATCACAGGATTAGACTTTACATATCGAGTTAAATGTAAAGTCTAATCCTGTGATAACATATCTTGGTTAGCAAGTGAGTTTATCAGTTAGAAAGAATATATAGCAGAAACAGGTGGGTGCCTCCTCAGACACAAATTCAAATTTTCCTTCAGGTTTGACTTTTGTTTTGTTGCATTTTTTTTTCTTTCTTTTTCTTTTTATCCTTAAATTACCATGGTCAAGTTTTTAAGTTAAGATGTGTGTTACCAGAAAAGAGATAAATTGAGTCACTAAATAGCACTTATATGGAGATATAAAAATTCTGTGTGAAGCTTAAATAAAAGTTTTTTTCTTTTTTTTTTCCTCTTTCTCTTCTTCTTTCTATATCCTATGAGAGGGAGAACATAAAAATGAGGCCATCTCTGTCCCAAACCTCCCCCATCCATGGGTCGGTAGGAGGGGTAGCCATTAGGAGACTTAAACAGAAAATCAAGAATTTAGAGGCAATGGTTATAAGCCTTGATGAAAAAATTCGGAATATGGATGGAGAAATGAAAGAGAATGAAACACTCAGAGAGGAAATAAGATTTTTGGAGGAAGCAAATAAAGCACAAGGGCAGGAGAGAAAGGAACTAGAAAAAAGAATAAGGAAGCTGGAAGGGGAAAGGAGTGAACTAGAAACTAGAATTTCTAAACAAGAAGATAAAAACAAACAGTTGAATGACAACCTAAAGGAATTAGATGTTAGTTCACTGCTCTCTTCTGAGAGAGACGAGATTGCTGCTTGGAATGTCCAGATTAAGGAAAACAGTGAACAGTTCAGAAAAGAGTTCCAGGAGCTGAATATGGAAAATGATGCGATGAAAACTTCCTTTGCTGATGCACTAAAGGGGAATGTGGCAGTAAAAGAGGCTGTAATGGTGGTGGCACTGGAAAACATACAAACAGTTGACTATAAAGAGACAGTAATCGAAAAAAATGAAAGACGTTGTGATGGAAAACGCAAACCCACTCATCAGACAGGCACTTGATAAGGAGAAGACAGTGGTAATCTCAGGCATAAGCGAATCCCAGGAGCCAACATGGCAGGGGAGACTTGAAGAAAATAAAGCTAGGGTTGTAGACCTGATAAGAGAGCTTGGAGTAGATTGAGGTCCTGAGGATATTGTAAACATACACCAACTAGGTAAATATTCGAGGAAAGGAAAGCCGAGACAAACAAAAGTAACCTTTGAGAGAGGGGAAACATGTAGGGAAATATTGTTGAGAAAAAAAAGTCTAAAAGACCTTCAAGAATTCAAAGAAGTGTTCATTAGACGATACAGAACACAGGAAGAGATGGGAAAGATAAAAAACTTGTTGCAAGAGGCAAGAAGGTTAAATGATGAAAGAAATGAAGAACAGAAGAAAAATTTTCATTTCAGAGTTCTTCCAGACAAAGGGGAGATAAAGAAGATAATGACAGAAGATCAGGGGATGGGACCTCATTAAGATTGTTATACACAAATGCTGATGGATTAGCTGGTAAGGCAGTAGAATTAAAAGATAGGATTCACAACTGTAAGGCAGATATAGTAGCAATTACAGAGACTAAGTTGAGTGAGGACTGGTGGAGGGATAGCACTGCTCATAAGTGAAAGGATTCAAGTTGAAGAAATAAACTTGGCTATGGAAAGTGAGTTCAAGGAATTTCTTGTTGCTCGCATAAATACTGGGTCAGAGAGCATTATAATAACTGTTGTATACAACCCACAAAGGAACCAAAATAGGCTTGAAGTTTATGAGGAAAGTTATATAGGTACTACTGAAGTCATAAACTCAGTTGTTAACATGGAACGGGAAAAAAAATGTAGGATTTTGATTATGGGAGACTTTAATCATAAAGAGATAGATTGGATAAATCTTGACCCACACAGTGGTGAGGACTCATTCGGGGCAAGATTCCTAGATTGCGTACAAGGGAATTTCCTACACCAACATATAATGAAACCAACAAGGGCCAGGGGTGGGGATGAGCCATCACTATTTGATCTAGTGTTCACAGATAATGTGTTGGATATTGAAAAAAATGAGTATGAACCACCAATTGGAAAGAGTGACCACTGTGTGTTGTTGATGGAGTATATCATTGAAGATATTCTTCCTGAGAGTAGAGGCACTGAGGACATGAGGAGGAACTATCCGAAAGGAGATTACATCAAAATGAATGAGCTTTTTGCAGTTCTTGACTGGAGAACCTTATTTTACAACAAATCTGTATAAGAAATGTATGACATCTTTTGTGAGAAATATGGGAAGATAGTAGATTGCTGCATACCTGTCACCAAAGTAGGTGTAATTCATGCCAGAGAAAAATGGTTTGATAATGGGTGTAAAAGAGCTAAGGAGTGGAGAGACAAATGGTGGAAAAGGTATAGGAGGAGAAAAATCATAAATGCCTGGCAACCCTACAAAAGAGCAAGAAATGACTACCTAAGTAAAAGGAGAGAGGCAGAGAGAGACTATGAGAGGGACATCACCAGGAAGGCTAAAGAAAATCCCAAGCTTTTCCACAGCTTTATCAGAGGAAAACTGAAGGTAAAAGAACAGGTCTTAAGGCTAAAGAGAGCAGATGGAAGCATCACTGAGATGGATGAAGAGATCTGCAAAGAATTGAACAAGGAGTTTCAGTCAGTATTTACAGTAGAAAATACCCAATCCCCTCAGATTGCCGTGATAGAAGCTCAAGGGCCGGTATTAGAGAACATCAACCTTACAGCCACAGAGGTATGCAAAGCGCTGATGGATTTAGATGTTCATAAAGCTACAGGTCCTGATGACATATCCCCTCATGTGCTTAAAAAATGCGCAAACTCAATATCAGTGGCACTAAGTATCATAGTTAAAGAGTCACTGGAGTCAGGGGAGATTCCAAGATGCTGGAAACAAGCAAATGTGATACCTATCTTCAAAATGGGAAGGAGGGATACGTCTCTGAACGATAGACCAGTTTCCTTGACCAGCATAGTTTGCAAAGTTATGGAGAAACTACTAAGGAAACATATCTCTCATCACTTGGAATCCTTCAACTTTTTGTCAGTGAGGCAACATGGCTTCAGAGAAGGTAGATCAACAGTAACAAACTTATTAGAATTTTATGATGAGGTAAGCCAAATCTTACAGGAAAGAGAGGGCTGGGCAGATTGCATATTCCTAGACTTCCAGAAAGCATTTGACACTGTTCCACATGGGAGACTTATTAGGAAGCTGCAATCAATGGCTAGAATAGGTGGAAATGTTTTGGAATGGATAAAAACTTACTTAGAAGGAAGGGAACAGAGGGTTAGAGTACGACACTCAGTGTCTGAATGGAGAAGTTAGTAGTGGAGTTCCACAGGGTTCAGTTTTAGGGCCACTTTTGTTCCTTGTATATGTAAATGACCTACCAGGGTCTGTAAATTCATTCATGAATATGTTTGCAGATGATGCAAAGATTGTGAAGAAAGTAAAAAACGAGAACAATGGTAGAGAACTTCAGGAGGATCTAAATAATCTGCATGAGTGGTCAGAAAAGTGGCTAATGAAATTCAGTACTTCAAAATGTAAGGTAATGAGAATGGGTACAAGTGCAAGAAGGCCCAAGCTTGACTACTCGGTGGCTGGAGTACAATTTCAAGAGACAGAAAATGAGAGAGATCTAGGAGTAAACATACTGGCAGATATGTATCCAGAAATACATATAAATGGCATAGTAAGGGCAGCATATGCATTCTTATCAAATGTAAGGGTAGCCTTCAGGCACATGTACAAGGAAATGTTCAGAAATATTTATGTAACCTATGTGAGGCCAAAACTCGAATATGCAGCCACCTTTTGGAATCCGCATTTGAAAAAGCACATAGCTAAGCTTGAAAAAGTTCAAAGACATGCCACGAAACTGGTGCCAGAAATACGTAATCTCAGTTATGATGAGAGGCTGAGGGAATTAGACTTACCATCACTCGAAGCTAGAAGCGTGAGAGGGAATATGGTGACAGTCTTTAAATTCCTTCATGGTTATGATAGAGTGGATAGGGATCGATATTTTAATATGGCAGGCTCTAGAACTAGAGGTCATAGTTTGAAGCTTCGTAAGAAAACTTCTTTGCAGGATGTAAGGAAATACTTTTTCAGTGTAAGAGTAGTTGATAATTGGAATTGGCTAAGCGAGGAGGTAGTTAATGCTATCTCAATCCATAGTTTTAAGGACAGGTATGATAAGTATCACTAAGTATAAAATGGAACCAATCAGGAGACTGGAAGATACGAGCTTTGGGCTGTTTCCCGTAAACACAATTATGTAATCACAATTAGGTAATCACAAAAAGTTGAAGTATTCCAAGTGAAGAGAGATATGCTTCCTTAGTACTTTCTCCATAACTTTGCAAACTATGCTGGTCAAGGAAACTGGTCTATACTTCAGAGCTGTATCCCTCCTTCCCTTTTGAAAGATAGGTATCACGTTTGCTTGTTTCCAGCATCTTGGAATCTCCCCTGACTCCAGTGACTTTTTAAATATGATACTTAGTGCCACTGATATTGAGTTTGTGCATTTTTTAAGTAAATGAGGGGATGTATCATCAGGACCTGTAGCTTTATGAAAATCTAACTCCATTAGCACTTTGCATACCTCTGTGGCTGTAAGGTTGAATATTCTCTAATACCGGCCCTTGAGATTCTATCTCTGCAATCTGAGGAGGTTTTGTATTTTCTACTGTAAATACTGACTGAAACTCCTTGTTCAATTCTTTGCAGATCTCTTCATCCGTCTTAGTGATGCTTCCATCTGCTCTCTTAAGCCTTAAAACCTGTTCTTTTACCTTCAGTTTTCCTCTGATAAAGCTGTGGAAAAGCTTGTGATTTTCTTTAGCCTTCCTGGTGATGTCCCTCTTATGGTCTCTTTCTGCCTCTCTTCTTTTTCTTAGGTAGTCATTTCTTGCTCTTTTGTAGGTTTGCCAGGCATTTATGTTTTTTCTCCTCCTATATCTTTTCCAGCATTTGTCTCTCCACTCCTTAGCTCTTTTACACTCATTATCAAACCATTTCTCTCTTTCATGAATTACACTTACTTTGGTGACAGGTATACAGCAATCTGCTAACTTCCCATATTTCTCACGAAAGGTGTCATACTTTTCTTTTACAGATTTGTTGTAAGATAAGATTCTCCAGTCAAAAAGCTCATTTATTTTGATGCAATCTCCTTTCGGATAGTTTTTCCTCATGTAATCAGTTCCTCTACTCTCAAGCAGAATATCTTCAATGATATACTCCATCAACAACACACAGTGGTCACTCTTTCCAATTGGTGGTTCATACTCGATTTTTTCAATATCCAACACATTATCTGTGAATACAAGATCAAGTAGTGATGGCTCATAACCATCCCTGGCCCTCGTTGGCTCCATTACTTGTTTGTGTATGAAATTCCCTTTTACCCAATCTAGGAATTTTGCCCCGAATGAGTCCTCACCACTGTGTGGGTCAAGATTTATCCAATCTATCTCTTTATGATTAAAATTTCTCATAGTCAATATCCTATATTTTCTCTCCCGTGCATGTTAACAACTGAGTTTATGACTTCAATAGTACCTATATGACTTTCCTCATAAACTTCAAGCCTATTTTGGTTCCTTGGTGGGTTATATACAGTTATTATAATGCTCTCTGACCAAGTATTTATGCGAGCAACAAGAAATTCCTTGAACTCACTTTCTATAGCCAAGTTTATTTCTTCAACTTGAATCCTTTCACTTATGAGCAGTGCTATCCCTCCACCAGTCCTCTCACATTTTTCAAACCTTAATATTCTGAAGCCCTTAAGAAAAACTGTGACACTGTTTATGTCCTCTCTCAACTTAGTCTCTGTAATTGCTATATCTGCCTTACTGTTGCGAATCCTATCTTTTAGTTGTACTGCCTTACCAGCTAATCCATCAGCATTTGTGTGATTACCTAATTGTAATTACATAATTGTGTTTACGGGAAACAGCCCAAAGCTCGTTTCTTTCCAACTCCTGATTGCTTCCATTTTCTATTTAGTGATACTTATCATACCTGTCCTTAAAACTATGGATTGATATAGCATTAACTACATCCTCGCTTAGCAAATTCCAATTATCAACTACTCTTACACTGAAAAAGTATTTCCTTACATCCTGCAAAGAAGTTTTCTTACGAAGCTTCAAACTATGACCTCTAGTTCTAGAGCCTGCCATATGAAAATATCGATCCCTATCCACCCTATCATAAACATGAAGGAATTTAAAGACATCATATCCCCCCCTCAATCTTCTAGCTTCGAGTGATGGTAAGTCTAATTCCCTCAGCCTCTCATCATAACTGAGATTATTTATTTCTGGTACCAGTTTCGTGGCATGTCTTTGGGCTTTTTCAAGCTTAGCTATGTTCTTTTTCAAGTGCAGATTCCAAAAGGGGGCTGCATATTCGAGTTTTGGCCTCACATAGGTTACATAAATATTTCTGAACATTTCCTTGTCCATGTGCCTGAAGGCTACCCTTACATTTGATAAGAATGCATATGCTGCCCTTACTATGCCATTTATATGTATTTTTGGAGACAAATCTGCTGATATGTTTACTCCTAGATCTCTCTCATTTTCTGTCTCTTGAAGTTGTACTCCAGTCACCGAGTAGTCAAGCTTAGGCCTTCTTGCACTTGTACCCATTCTTATTACCTTACATTTTGAAGTATTGAATTTCATTAGCCACTTTTCTGACCACTCATGCAGATTATTTAGATCCTCCTGAAGTTCTCTACCATTGTTCTCATTTTTTACTTTCTTCACAATCTTTGCATCATCTGCAAACATATTCATGAATGAATTTACCGGCTCTGGTAGGTCATTTACATATACAAGGAACAAAAGTGGCCCTAAAACTGAACCCTGTGGGACTCCACTATTAACTCTTCTCCATTCAGACACTTAGTGTCTTACTCTAACCCTGTGTTCCCTTTCTTCCAAGTAAGTTTTTATTCATTCCAAGACATTTCCACCTATTCTAGCCATTGCTTGCAGCTTCCTAATAAGTCTCCCATGTGGAACAGTGTCAAAAGTTATTTGGAAGTCTAGGAATAAGCAATTTGCCCTGCCCTCTCTTTCCTGTAAGATTCGGCTTACCTCATCATAAAATTCTAATAAGTTTGTTACTGTTGATCTACCTTCTCTGAAGCCATGTTGCCTCACTGACAAAATGTTGAAGGATTCCAAGTAAAGAGAGACATGCTTCCTTAGTAGTTTCTCCATAACTTTGCAAACTATGCTGGTCAAGGAAACTAGTCTACAGTTCAGAGCCGTATCCCTCCTTCCCTTTTTGAAGATAGGTATCACATCTGCTTGTTTCCAGCATCTTGGAATCTCCCCTGACTCCAGTGACTCTTTAAATATGATACTTAGTGCCACTGATATTGAGTTTGTGCATTTTTTAAGTACATGAGACGATATGTCATCAGGACCTGTAGCTTTATGAACATCTAAATCCATCAGCGCTTTGCACATCTCTGTGGCTGTAAGGTTGATGTTCTCTAATACAGGCCCTTGAGCTTCTATCTCTGTAATCTGAGGGGGTGGGGTGTTTTCTATTGTAATACTGACTGAAACTCCTTGTTCAATTCTTTGCAGATCTCTTCATCCATCTCAGTGATGGTTCCATCCGCTCTCTTTAGCCTTAAAACCTGTTCTTTTACCTTCAGTTTTCCTCTGATAAAGCTGTGGAAAAGCTTGGGATTTTCTTTAGCCTTCCTGGTGATGTCCCTCTTATGGTCTCTCTCTGCCTCTCTCCTTTTACTTAGGTAGTCATTTCTTGCTCTTTAGTATGTTTGCCAGGCATTTATGTTTTTTCTCCTCCTATACCTTTTCCAGCATTTGTCTCTCCACTCCTTAGCTCTTTTACACCCATTATCGAACCATTTCTCTCTGGCATGAAATACACTTACTTTGGTGACAGGTATGCAGCAATCTACTATTTCCCATATTTCTCACAAAAGATGTCATACATTTCTTGTACAAATTTGTCGTAAAATAAGGTTCTCCAGTCAATAACTGCAAAAAGCTCATTCATTTTGATGTAATCTCCTTTCGGATAGTTCCTCCTCATGTCCTCAGTGCCTCTACTCTCAGGAAGAATATTTTCAATGATATACTCCATCAACAACACATAGTGGTCACTCTTTCCAATTGGTGGTTCATACTCAATTTTTTCAATATCCAACACATTATCTGTGAACACTAGATCAAGTAGTGATGGCTCATCCCCACCCCTGGCCCTTGTTGGTTCCATTACATGTTGGTGTAGGAAATTCCATTGTACGCAATCTAGGAATCTTGCCCCGAATGAGTCCTCACCACTGTGTGGGTCAAGATTTATCCAATCTATCTCTTTATGATTAAAATCTCCCATAATCAAAATCCTACATTTTTTCTCCCGTGCCATGTTAACAATTGAGTTTATGACTTCAATAGTACCTATATGACTTTCCTCATAAACTTCAAGCCTATTCTGGTTCCCTGGTGGGTTATATACAATAGTTATTATAATGCTCTCTGACCCAGTATTTATGTGAGCAACAAGAAATTCCTTGAACTCACTTTCTATAGCCAAGCTTATTTTTTCAACTTGAATCCTTTCACTTATGAGCAGTGCTATCCCTCCACCATTTCTCTCATATCTTTCAACCCTTAATATTCTGAAGCCCTTAGGAAAAACTGTGACACTGTTTATGTCCTCTCTCAACTTAGTCTCTGTAATTGCTACTATATCTGCCTTACTGTTGTAAATCCTATCTTTGAATTCTACTACCTTACCAGCTTATCCATCAGCATTTGTGTATAACAATCTTAATGATGCCTCATCCCCTGATCTTCTGTCATTATCTTCTTTATCTCCCCTTTGTCTAGAAGAACTCTGAAATGAAATTTTTTCTTCTCTTCTTCATTTCTTTCCTCATTTAGCCTTCTTTCCTCTTCCAACAAGTTTTTGATCTTTCCCATCTCTTCCTGTGTTCTGTATCGTCTACTTAACACTTCTTTGAATTCTTGAAGGTCTTTTAGACTTTTTTTTCTCAACAATATTTCCCTACATGTTTCCCCTCTCTCAAAGGTTACTTTTGTTGGTCTCGGCTTTCCTTCCCTCGAATATTTACCTAGTTGGTGTATGTTTACAATATCCTCAGGACCACAAACTACTCCAAGCTTTCTTATCAGGTGTACAACCCTAGCTTTATTTTCTTAGAGCCTCCCCTGCCATGTTGGCTCCTGGGATTCGCTTATTCCTGAGATTACCACTGTCTTCTCTTTATCAAGTGGCTGTTTGATGAGTGGGTTTGCCCTTTCCATTACAACGTCTTTCATTTTTTCGATTACTCTCTCTTTATAGTCAACTGTTTGTATGTTTTCCAGTGCCACTACTTTTACAGCCTCTTTTACTGCCACATTCCCCTTTAGTGCATCAGCAAAGGAAGTTTTCATGGCATCATTATCCATATTCAGCTCCTGGAACTCTTTTCTAAACTGTTCAATGTTTTCCTTAATCTGGACATTCCAAGCAGCAATCTCGTCTCTCTCAGAAGAGAGCAGTGAACTAACATCTAATTCCTTTAGGTTGTCATTCAACTGTTTGTTTTTATCTTCTTGTTTAGAAATTCTAGTTTCTAGTTCACTCCTTTCCCCTTCCAGCTTCCTTATTCTTTTTTCTAGTTCCTTTCTCTCCTGCCCTTGTGCTTTATTTGCTTCCTCCAAAAATCTTATTTCCTCTCTGAGTGTTTCATTCTCTTTCATTTCTCCATCCATATTCCGAATTTTATCATCAAGGCTTATAACCATTGCCTCTAAATCCTTGATTTTCTGTTTTAGTCGCCTGATAGCTACCCCTCCTCCTGACCCATGGGTGGGAGAGGTTTGGGACAGAGATGGCCTCATTTTTATGTTCTCCCTCTCACAGAATATAGAAAGAAGAAAAGAAAGAGAAAAAAAAGAGAGAAAAACTTTTATGTAAGCTTCACACTGAATTTTTATATCTCCATATAAGTGCTATTTAGTGACTCAATTTATCTCTTTTCTGGTAACACACATCTTAGCTTAAAATTTGACTATGGTAATTTGAGGATAAAAGGAAAAAAAATGAAACAAAACAAAAGTCAAACCTGAAGGAAAATTTGAATTTGTGTCTGAGGAGGCACCCACCTGTTTCTGCTATATATTCTTCCTAACTGATAAACTCACTTGCTAACCAAGATATGTTATCACAGGATTAGACTTTATATATAACTCAATATATATACAAAATAAGAAAAACAGTAAAAGAGAAAGCTAAAAGAAAAGAAAAAAGTGAAGAAATTAAGACAGCTCTACTACTTGGCATCTTAACTCAGTTCTGTTGACAGGTGTATTTTTGGTATTTATTTAATTATTCAGTTATTTCGTGTTTCAAACTAGCTATCAAATTAATATAAATGGGAAGGATACTGATGTTAACAATATATGGAACCACAGTATCAGGAGAATGGCTTAATAGCTCTCCCCAATTTACACAAAACATTAGGTAATGTGATGTGATGGCTTCACCTCTGGCAACTCTTCTAAGTTTCCTTCAAGGCAGAGCAGGGCAGCTTCTTTCTCTCTCCCCTCACGAAAATTTTCTCAATTTTTTCCTTTAATATTTGGACCGTCTTGTCATACAACAAATTTAATGAGGCCCCATCCCCTGATCTTCTGTCATTATCTTCTTTATCTCCCATTTGTCTGGAAGAACTCTGAAATGAAAATTTTTCTTCTCTGCATCATTTCTTTCATCATTTAACCTTCTTGCCTCTTCCAACAAGTTTTTGATCTTTCCCATCTCTTCCGGTGTTCTGTATCGTCTAATGAACACTTCTTTGAATTCTTGAAGGTCTTTTAGACTTTTTTTTCTCAACAATATTTCTCTACATGATTCCCCTCTTTCAAAGGTCACTTTTGTTGGTCTCTGCTTTCCTTCCCTCGAATATTTGCCTTGTTGGTGAATGCTTACAATATCCTCAGGACCACAAACTACTCCAAGCTTTCTTATCAGGTCTACAACCCTAGCTTTATTTTCTTCAAGTCTCCCCTGCCATGTTGGGTCCTGGGATTCGCTTACGCCTGAGATTACCACTGTCCTCTCTTTATGAAGTGTCTGTTTAATCAGTGGATTTGCCCTTTCCATCGCAACGTCTTTCAATTTTTCGATTACTGTCTCTTTATAATCAACTGTTTGTATGTTTTTCGGTGCCACCACCTTTACAGCCTCCTCTATTGGCACATTCCCCTTTAGTGCATCAGGTAAGGAAGTTTTCATGGCATCATGTTCCATATTCAGCTCCTGAAACTTTTTTCTAAACTCTTCATTGTTTTCCTTAATCTGGATATTCCAAGCTGCAATCTCGCCTCTCTCAGAAGAGAGCAGTGAACTAACATCTAATTCATTTAGGTTGTCATTCAGGTGTTTGTTGTTATCTTCTTGTTTAGAAATTCTGTTTCTAGTTGACTCTTTTCCCCTTCCAGGTTCTTTATTCATTTTTCTAGTTCTTTTCTCTCCTGCCCTTGTGCTTTATTTGCTTCCTCCAAAAATCTAATTTTCTCTCTGAGTGTTTCATTATCTTTCATTTTTCTATCCATATTCCGAATTTTATCATCAAGGCTTATAACCATTGCCTCTAAATCCTTGATTATCTGTTTTAATCTCCTAATAGCAACCCCTCCTCCCGAACCATGGGTGGGTGAGGTTTGAGACAGAGATGGCCTCATTTTTATGTTTTCCCTTTTACATAATATAGAAAGAAGAAGAGAAAGAGAAAAAAAGAGAAAAAACTTTTATTTAAGCTTCACACAGAAATTTTATATATACATATAAGTGCTATTTAGTGACTCAAATTATCTTTTTTTCTGGTAACTGTTGGGGCATGGAGAGTTGTTAAGTATCTGTTTTACTAAGGGGACTCAAAGTACTGAGCTAGGTTAAGAGCTCACAAACAGACAGGACAGATATTTTTACTTGAACACCCCACTCGTATACCACTACTCGGTTAAATGAAACTCATAATTCAACTTTCTTTTAATTTTGGAAATGCAATGACATTAAAGAATTGAATTAAATTTTTTAAAATTAAATTTTATGAAATGCTGCCTCGAATCCCGGAGGTGGTGAGCACGATTTCATTTCCTGGCACCACAGATGTATGCCAAGACTCTGGCCTCATCTCGGCGATTACATCTGTCACACAGGAAGAGTAGAGTAGAGAACACTGCAATTGCAGAAACAGAAACGATACACTGTTAATAATGGGAAACTGAAAGCATGAGCACACATATAATGAGTTTCAGATATTATTCTACAGAATTAAAATATATTGGTTAGTCACAGCTAACCAGAAATATTTATGCTACCATAATAGCATACAATAACATTAATTCTTTGCTGGTATTAAAGGAAAACAATATATTCACAATAAATGAAGAATAAGCAAGACAAATACAGTACTGTATGTATTTCTTAAATTGTGGGCAACCACAAAAGTTGCAATGCTTATTACTGATTTGCAATTAATATGGTAAGACACTATTTACGATAAAGGAAGAATCTACGAGATGAATACAGTATTCATTCACTTATAGTTATCAAGAGCTGTTTGCAATGCAAAAGGGGGGGGGGGGGCAAAACCACCTTTTGAAGTATTTGCAACTTATAACTCAAAACACTTTGTCCACAACATATAGATAAATACAGTATGCATTCATGAAATTATGGTTAACAGGAAATATTTGCAAAGCCAACAGGGTAAAATTACCTTTTAATTATTTGCAGTTTAACACGTTAGTTAAATGATTTATTATTAGCAATTTATATAGCAAATAGCTTTATTCACGAGTTTTTGACGTAAAACACTTTATTTACGATGATAGAAAGGGGTGAAATGAAATTAGAATATGTTAGGAGAAGGGATAGATTTTTACGGGCTCATAACCAGTCTTCAGAGGATGAGATTTTCATTTATCACATTCATTGAAAAGAAACTTCTTATCAATGTATATCAGCTGTAATTTCCAGGTTAAGGAATTAACTTTGGCAAGTGAGATTCCAGTTAGGTACCCTACAAAAGTTCGTTTGTATGGGAATGAAATCTGAGAAAATAACTCGTAGGATTTAGCCAGTAACGAATGTAACTAATTCTCGAAAAATCAATTTGCTTGACCCACGAGCTTTACCATACACTATCCCTCACCTTGTTTGTGGCAGATGAATTCCTGTGAAGATGCCACGTAAATAATGTTTGAAATAAACTTGACTGCTGAGGCGAGATGCTGCCTCTGGGATGTTTGGCCGCCAAATGAGGACGCTTCAATGTCCCTCTTGGTGACGTCATCTGTAGGATATATTTCTAGAGCAGTAACTGGCTCTTATATCATTTAAGGACTACTTTAGTGGTGGTCCCTGGCAGGCAATTATAGCAGAGATGCAAGGGAGAGACAATATTTTAGGTGCAACAAGTGGAAGCAAATAAAATAAAACGAGAATAATAATGGAAAGTTAGGTTACTGGTAAACAATCTCTAGAACGTTCTTTGGGTTGTAGGAGACGGAATTTAAGTACTCAAATAATAAAGAAGCTACTGATATATATCTAGACTGGCTAATGACATAAGAGCAAGGTCAAATTTATAACAAAATTATCAGCAAGAGCTATTTTATCATAAGAAAATTGTAAAGAAAACGTATCTGATAGGTTCACTGAAAAGGTGGAAAGGTAGGAGCAGCCTTTATATTGGGACTCTGCTTCTACACGTACAAGAATAGTAAATAAGGTATATTTAAAATTAGCTATAAGCTAAGATATAAATTGCAAATAATCATAATCTGCAAAAGTCAAGAAGTGGGAATTATTTTTTTAGTTAGAAAAATGACAGTTAAGTTACTAAATTAACTAATAAGGCATCTAACAGCCTCTGGTGACTTTGAGCGAAACACTCTGTCACAAAGGCCCTTTCTAGAGAATATTGATTTAGCAAAATTCTACTACAGAAGGTGAAAAAAGAACAGAGAAAGTTACGGTGACTTCAGTGTTATTATGAGGGATGAGATATCCTTCTCATGGAAAAGAACAAATGAACAATAAGAATGGGACCCACCACTGGAACATATCATACTATTAGGAAAAATGAACAAGTCTTATAAACAAAACATTAAATGACATGCAAAACATAAAAGAAATGTGATCAAATTCAAATTTACAGAAAATTAAAATCACAATTAGATATCAGTGAATATCAATATTTAAGTTTAGGAATGCTTCACATGCAATAAGGCAATAACATTTACAAAAAAAATATAGAACACGCAAATGGAAAATTTGAACCAAGCGTCATTAACATTGGCGACTGGATTTAGAACAGTTTCAGCTATTCAACACTAAACTAAAATGTTTCCGCCATGTTCTGGCTTTCAGAGTCCCCCAAAGGGAAATATAAAACTACGATCAAAGAAATATTCTTCATCCTTTTCGTCTTCCATTAGGAATAACGTTTGTACGCTGAAATAAACAAGTAAAGTACAGTATTAAAGACATAAAAGATAAACATAAAATATAAACAACACATTAGAGAAGTAATCTTTACCGACTAGTCAAATTGAGGCTAACAGCACCAGCTTCCTCATTTGAGGGTAACGACCGTCGACTTAGTAGATCAGCAAGGTCATTGTCCTTGCCATGAACATGTTGGGCAGTGAATTTGAAAAGATTCAGGTAAAGTGCCCACCTTTTCAGGTGAGAATTTAGCTTGTCTGCAGTCTGTGAATATAGGAGAGGTCGGTGGTCGGTTCTCAGTGTAAAATGTTGGCCGTACAGATGGACTTCAAATTTCTTTATTTCCCAATATGCAGCTAGAGCTTCCTTCTCCATGGTGGAGTAATTTCGCTCTGCAGGGCAAAGCCTGCAGCTTGCATATCGCACTGGAGCTACTTCTGCTGAGTTGTCTGATCGGGCTTGCAAGAGCACGGCACCCAGGCCTTTGTCTGAGGTGTCGGTCTGCAAGATAAATGGAAAATCAGGGTTCACCAGTTGTAATACTGGCTCACCCGCCAATGCTTCTCGGAGCTTGAAAAATGCTCTCTACGCTTCATCTGTCCATTTGACAGGGGAGGTTTTACCTTGCTTTGAGGAGGTCATTTGCTGCAAATTGGCAGCAATAGTATTAAAGTGTGGAATGAACCGTTGGTAGTAGCCGACACTACCCAGGAATGATCTCAGTTGAGTGACAGTAGCAGGTATCTCCATATCCTTAATAGCTTGTACCCTGTCATGTAAAGGGGACATAACTCCTTCTCCAACCACGTGGCCAAGATACTGCAATTGTGTGAAACCAATCTCACATTTGGAAGGCTTTAAATGAAGTCCATGCTGGTTCAGAGGAGTGAGAACTCTGCGGAGAGTCTCGAGGTGCAATGACCAATCCTGAGAATGCAACAGGATGTCGTCTATAAAGCATGAAACATTGTCGAGATCCTGTAGTACTATCCTCATGAGTCTGCTGAAGCAGCCAGGGGCATTTACCATACCAAAAGGCATGACACTGAACTGAGGCTTGGTAGTCTTGCTCAGCGGGACTTGCCAAAATCCACTGGCCAGATTCAATATGCTCGGTGTCAGCAATGGGCTCTTCATCAAGGATGGTTCGGTAGTTAAGCTTACGACAGTCAAGGCAGAACCTTTGACTGCCATCTCGCTTACGCACTGCCAGTAACGGTGAACACCAAGTCGAAATGCTCTTTTCAACTATTCTGAGGCGGACCCAAGTGTCAAGATCTTCCTTCAGCCGTACAGACAGCTGGTGGGGAAGACCATAGGAATGCCGAAATGGCTCTGGGACAGTCAATCTGACATGCTCAAGGGTAGTGGTAATGCCTGGGAGGTCATTGAAGACGTTTTCATAGTCCTCTAATAGCTTGTTCAGCTGTTCCCGTTGACTCGGTTGCAGTCAGGGGTTAATAATGCAATTACTCACACTTTCCTTTCGGTGTGTGGGAATGGAAGGATCCTTACCATCATCAAAAGCTAAGCTTATGTCTTCAACTGCGAGGGCGGTGGCTGCGGCCAGAGGGGCTTCTTCCGAAAAACTCCACTCCCGTAAGTCTGTCTCCACTGCAAGGGTGGAGTATTCCAATATAGGTGGTAAGGGGTGGCTATAATGGAGCACCTGTGTTGCTGTAGCCTCGGAGGTTCTGTTGATGCTGAGGGCATCTATAGGGGTTGCTGAGAGTGCCAGCGCAGGATCCCTGTGGGCCTCCGTGTCCTCACAATAAAGCTTCAGCTGGTTAATGTGGTATTTCCGGTTATTGCCATCAACATTTAGCACATAATTGTCAGGGGTCAACCGGTGTACCACAGTGTATGTTCCTTTCCAGCGTAGCATTAGCTTGCGAGTATCTGTTGGGAGAAGTAACAGAGCTCAATCTCCGGGTGTCAGGGCACAACGCCAGGCACGCTTGTCAAAGAGGAGCTTGGCAGTCTGCTGGTGACCCTTAATGGCTAATTGTGCAGTTTTCCAAGCCTTTTTGAGATGAGACGAAACTTCAAAATATACTCATGGACATCCCTATCGTCATCTTCGATGGTAGGTGAATCCCAACATTCTGCCAAGAATTCCACTGGGAATCTGACCTTATTACCATAAATCAGCTCGAAAGGCGATGTTGTGGGGCATGTCTCTGAAGGAGAAACGTGCAGCAGGGACGTACTTGTCCCACTGCCTAGGTATATCTATCACTAGCTTGCGCAAACATTACTTCAATGTCCCGCTATAGCATTCGCATGCTTCATTTGATCGGGCATGGTAGACACTCGTACAAATGTGCTTCATTTCTAAAAGGTTACAGAAAGCCTCAAAGTGCCTACTTGTAAACTGACTTCCATTGTCAGAAGTGACCTGCTCAGGAAATCCAACCCTGGAGCAGATTTCAAATAGGGCATGAGCGACTGCTTCAGTTGTGATAGAAGACAGTGGCACTGCATCTGCGTACCTTGTTGCCAGGTCAACATATACCAGGAGGAACTGTTTCCCCATGGACGAAGCTGGATTAATAGGACCTAATATGTCAATAGCGGCCTTGGAAAATGGCTCCATTGAGAGCTTAGTTATCCCCATGGGAACTTTTGGTACCGGTGCCGTTGAGGTGGATTGACAGAGAGGGCGGGAGCCTACTTATCTGTCTACATCGGCGTACATGTTTGGCCATGCAAAAGCCTTCTGAAGAACGTGCCATGTTTTTGCTTTGCCTCTGTGTCCACTCAGAGGTAAATGGTGTGCCACATATATAGCCTGGCGGCACAACGAAGCGGGCACCATCAACTGTTTAAAGGTGTGGCCATCTTTAGTCACATGCCTACGAAGTACTCCATCTTCAAGGGCGTAAGTGATCTGGCTTCCTCCTATCACTGTGAAGGTCCTTCCCTTTGTGGCCTGCTGCATCCAGCATTTGAGGCTGGGGCAATCTTGCTGCAATTTGGCAAAGTCTGGACGGGACTTCAATGGCTCTAGAGGTGCATCATCTGGTAAAGGAAGGGGAAACTCTCCGCGTTCCACATTACGTGTACTGACTGCAGCAGACTCAACGGAGTCAGTCGGAGAATTGTCCAAATTCTTGGCATCGAGGCCAGGAGTTGCTGCTGAAATGGCTTCATGTGACTTCCCCCGGGGGAAATTATAACGAGAAATGTCCTTATGGTAGAGGTCGGCCTGGAAAATAGGAAGTTGTTTCAGTGCACAACCCAGTAAGACAGGGTACATAAGCCCAATCATTGCCACAGCTGGGGCTTTTCCCTTGTAGTATTTGCAATCCAGGTTAATGACACAGCAGCGTTGTATTTGGGGTGTTCCTTAAGCCACCCACACACGAACGACTTTGCCGGTAAAATCTTCATCCTTGACGAATCTCTCGTCAACAAATATGCCATTGGCCCCTGTGTCGAGGGCTATCTCAACATCCACACCATTTATAGTTCCTAGACATTTTGGGATCACCTGCGGATTACCACATTCGGTGCATTCCACATTTACAAGTTTGTACGTAGGTTCCTCAGCATTATCCTCAGTGGCCCTTTCTGGCTTTATTTCTACAGCATGGGCCAAGTGCGTGGCCAGATGGCTTTGTGGGCCGCCGCTGTATAAGAGAGTGTGGTGGCTCTTAGAGTTTGGCTGAAAACCCTGGGAAGGAGGAGCAGAGTAATGGCCTTTGCCTCTGAACTGATGAGGCTTAGGTCTTACTGATTTATCCTTCTTGAGTGTGGGTACATGGCCGTAATAAGGCTTAGGAGTGTAAGGAGGATGTGCTGGAAGATGTGAGTTCTGCGAGGGGCCCTTGTGCTTCCCGTTCCTATGATCTCCTTTCCGGTGAGAATCATGGCTTGCTGCGGGGGAGATACAACTCTGAGGACGAACCTTGGAATTGGCCCTTCTTACCCTCATAACATCACAGAGATGTACTCCAGACTGGTTGTGCTGGAGGTACTCGTCCACAGCGGCTAAACTTTTCCCGTAGTTGATCTCATCCTTAAGCTGAGTCCTTACATATGCAACAACATCTGGAGGAAGTTCATTGGCAATTGCATCAAACATCAAGAATGCATACAACTTCTCACGAGGACACTTTGCAACCCGTAACCAATCATTAAAGAGGTGAGCCTTGCGTTTGCCAATGGTACTACAGTTCTCCTCCTTCAATGGGAAAGCAGAAATATACCTAGCACGACACTCAGCTGGTGAAAGGTTCTGTGAGGCCAGGAGTGTGCTTTTAACTTCCTCATAGTCCCTCAGTTGCATTTGGTCGAGTTCATTGACCAGGGCGAGCAGACAGGGTGGCATGGAGGCGAGCAGCCAATGACTCTTCTCAGCCTCTATGCCTTCGTTAACTGCCGGAAGACCTTCGAAAGAGAGGATATAAGTATCAAGCAGTTGCCTGCCGTCGTCTTTGCATTTCGGTATTGGGGAGGGCCTCTCACGAGGCTGGTTTCCATTTCAGGTTGAAGGACCACTGTCTGGGAATCCTGCTTTAAGTCAAGCAAGCGCAAGCTCATGTTCACGATGTGCTTCTGCCTCATCATGTTGTGCAAGCGCGAGCTCATGTTCACATTGTGCTCGTGCCTCATCACGTTGTGCTTGTGCCTCATGACTTTGTGCTCGTGCCTCATCACGTTGTGCCTGTGCCTCATATCATTGTGCTTGTGCCTCATCACTTGCTTTCTTCTCCAGCTTATCTCGGCGTTCAACCATCTTCTCATGAGTCCATTCAAAGAGCT
>JAXCGZ010020075.1:0-12500 GCA_037179515.1 Halocaridina rubra
GCACATAGCCCCAGCTGGTGGCTGCTGATGTCTACATGGTGGAAGAGTAGGCCAATCCCGCATATCCTGGCCATCCTCGTCACACAGGGCTGTGTCGGCCTCGATATCCGCCAAGGAGGATGGTCCTGAATAGTCCATGATATCCGGTGAGGTGGCAACACTAGCTTGGAGAGACGTCAACGAGGGGGGAAAGCAACATGACGTCACCCCACGTCGTACTGCGCATGCGCAAATCCGAGTCCGCCAAACGAATGGGGTCTTACCACTGGCAGATAGTTTTTTCTCGAAACTACAGACTAAGTCCAAAAAGACCCCAAAAAGCACTGTTGACACTAAAATGATGTCTGTATCTTACTATGAATCTCGCCACGGTGAGGAATCAAACTGCGCTGTAGAACCCTCAGAAATCAGCAATAACTGTAGAGATTACACAGTCGTCGTCCGCTTCCGAAAGATGGCGGGACACACTCCAGAGAGAGAGAGAGAGAGAGAGAGAGAGAGAGAGAGAGAGATATGAAATGTTACAAAGATTTCAGCGCAAAAGGTCAAAGCTAGAGAATGTGCTGAATGTTGAAGCGAAGTAAAAAAAAATATGAAATCACTAACAACAACAAATAATAACCAATAATAAGCACTAATAACCAATCAGATTTTTTTTCTTTTCTATTATGACTGCTGCTGTTTCAAGACATGAAAGCAAAAATTATATTTATGTTCTATAACCTTTCGACATAATAATAATAATAATAATAATAATAATAATAATAATAATAATAATAATAATAATAATAACTACATGAATGTATGTATCCATGTATGTATGTGCAGGTCCCATTCTCGAATAAATGGAGACGGGTTGTGTTAGAGAAGGCATTTGGCCGTAATAATCTGAACAGAGCCGTATACCCTATCGCTACATTTAGTGAGAAACAGTGATCTAATACAAAACTGGGAAAAATTTGTGAGAAAGTATATATATATATATATATATATATATAGAGAGAGAGAGAGAGAGAGAGAGAGAGAGAGAGAGAGAGAGAGAGAGAGAGAGAGAGAGAGAGAGAGAGAGAGAGAGAGTATGTGTGGATCGTGGTAAATGCGTGTTTCTTGGCTCAGCCAAGAAACTCAGACGAAGCGTTGCGACAGACAAAGGAAAGACAACGGTCTCAATATTCCTGACAAAAGGAAAACAAGTTCATATGACAAGGACATGACATATCAGTCAGAGCAGTGACAATAGGGGAGAAACTACGAGTAAATTTAAAAAGAAAAATATATGAATTCTACATAGTACGTAAAACTACATAACCTCGCCATATTCTGAGAGGCAGTTAACATGACACTTCATAAAAACTACAATAATAATAATAGTAATAATAATAATAATAATAATAATAATAATAATGATAATAATAATAATAATAATAATAAAGCTACGGGAAAAAAAAATAACACAAACGATAGTCTAAAAAATATCTCCACTGAATTTCTTTCCACCTTTTTAAGTATTTCTCCCACACTGATCAAATTAGAAGTGATTTGTAATTCTTGCGTCTAACCACTGGAAACATGGGACCAAATCTAATGATAACATTACCTTTGGCAGAAAAAGAATTCAAGATAATTTGCTGGGAAAAATTCTCTCACTTTAATAGAGAGACTTCAGCCACTAGCAACCTTTTGGGGAGATATTAGTTGATTTTACTACTACTACTACTACTACTACTACTACTTTTCTTAAAGTGATGGAACTATCTTATCATCCTAGCTCGAATAAGTTGCCAGTATGGCTATAGTCATTTTTCAAAGTTATCTGATTGTGAAACAAAGTGCACTCACACACACACACACACACACACACACACACACACACACACACACACACACACACACACATATATATATATATATATATATATATATATATATATATATATATATATATATATATATATATATATATTGGGAAAAAATAAAAAAAAATTGTAAGTTTCTAACCGCATCTAGCATAGTTACAATTGTTCTATTATACCAATAGTTATTTTTATCCTGCTCTTTTTGTACTAAAGCTATGAACCGAATATGATCAAAGGTACGTAGGTGTAAAAGAAAATTACAGTTCTCTGTTCTCTATGATTTCAGGTATCCACGGGTGGGGAGGAGTTCTTTAAACCAATGCCCATCGGATAAGGGGGCTACTGTGTGTGATTACCTAATTGTGATTACCTAATTGTGTTTTCGGGAAAGAGCCCAAAACTCGTATCTTCCCGTCTCCTGATCGGTTCCATTATCTACTTAGTGATACTTATCATACCTGACCTTAAAACTATGGATTGAGATAGCATTAACTACCTCCTCGCTTAGCGAATTCCAAGTATCAACTACTCTTACACTGAAAAAGAACCATGAAGGAAATTAAAGACTGTCACCATATCCCCCCTAAATCTTCTAGCTTCGAGTGATGGTAAGTCTAATTCCCTCAGCCTCTCATCATAACTGAGATTGCGTATTTCTGGCACCAGTTTCGTGGCATGTCTTTGAACTTTTTCAAGCTTAGCTATGTGTGTGTGTGTGTGCGCGTGAGTGTGTGTGTGTGCGCATATATATATATATATATATATATATATATATATATATATATATATATATATATATATATATATATATATGTATATATATAATATATATATATATATATAATATATATATATATATATATATATATATATAATGCTAATAATAAAAGTACTACTACTACTACAACTACTAGTACTACTACCACTACTACTACTACTACTAATAATAATAATAATAATAATAATAATAATAATAATAATAATAATAATAATAATAATAATAATAATAATAATAATAATAATAATAATAATCAGGGATGAGATGTCAGTGACAGTTTCGTTACTGTAAAAAATAAAACCACAGCAGAGTAGACGCGTTCGTTACTGATAAATTACACAATAAAAAGCTTTCGTATATCACTGAAAGCATTTCCAAGATATTCATGCAGCTTACTGTTGTAAAGCTCTCTTGCTACTGTTGTGTTTGGAGTTGTTGCTTGGCTCCGCCCCTCTATTGCCTCCAGGTACGATTGTGCTGACTTCAAGCATAAAAAGGATTATCTCTTTTCTAAGATCTTGCCCTTGGATTGTTATAGATTAACTTGTCATCAACATTTCCCCCACCTCTCTCTCCCCCACCATCGACAGGAGTCCGATGATTGAGATTATTAGTTTTCCTAGTAATATCTAAATCTATTTTAATTTCCAGTATTTTCCTAGTCTAAATGTCCTCTGGTATAAAGCTTTTATTCTCTCTTAAAGTATTGAGTGAAGTATTTAAAACTTCTTTTACCATTCTTTGGAAGCTAGTTTTACTGTTATGATACGTAATTTACAGTTAATTGATAGACCATTCAAGGGATAGATCTCAGGTAACAGATATTCATCTAATACCTGAGGTCAGCACAACCATACCCGAAGATGATGGATGGAAGGGGCCAAGTTGTTCTCTTCGTATGAGACAAGAACACCAAACACAACAGAAGGATCTTTTCAATATGAGGCAACATTAATATCTTGAAAATGTTTTCAGTAGAAAGCAAAAGTTTGATATGGTGTAATTAACCAGTCAACATATTTACTGTGAGTTTCTTTTCCAATAATAATAATAATAATAATAATAATAATAATAATAATAATAATAATAATAACAATAATAATAATAATAATAATAATAATAATAATAATAATAATAATAATAATAATAATAATAATAATAATAATAATAATAATAATAATAATAATAATAATAATATAATAATAATAATAATAATAATAATAATAATAATAATAATAATAATAATAATAATAATAATAATAATAATAATAATAATAATAATAATAATAATAATAATAATAATAATAATAATAATAACAATAATAATAATAATAATAATAATAATAATAATAATAATAAAAATAATAGCCAAAGTGCAAATCATTACGGGTTTCCTGTTAATTAATTATGTTATGAGGAAAAGTTGCTGTGAAGATAGGAAAGGGTTTATAGGGTGGGGATACATGCCTCTTGTTAGGGTACGTGACAAGAGCAAACCCTACCGTGCCCTAAATAGATGAGATGGGGTTAGGTTAAACTAATATGCAATATGGTAAAACTTAGGTTGTTAAATAGGGTATTGTCAGTGTGCTACACAGGGAAGGTTAGGTTTGAATAATATGCAAAAGAGTAATACTTAATTATATCTAGCAGATACTCAGCTATTTACATTATGTCTAAAAACTTACACCCACTTTGGTTGAAGCACCACAAGCTATTAAAAAATTGACACTTTTCTGGCATTTCCCTAGTTTTTTCTTTTATTAAAGGACTAACATGACTAAATTATATATATATATATATATATATATATATATATATATATATATATATATATATATATATATATATATATATATATATATATATAAAACCTAATCCCTAAGTAAAAATAATTGCTGTCGATAATAGCAAAGTGCCCATTTTCTATTCATAAAGTGCCTTGATATTTCGATGGCATGAGTAGGATTAGGGTCCAAGTGAGTGCTGGTGAATCTCTAATGGTGTAGCTATCCATTTCGCCCAAAACAAATCTCAAAATAATTAAGATATACACATTATGATAAGAGTTTAGGTAAAGATTCCCTTAATACACCCCTTTTGTTTTAGGACTAAGCTATTTTTCCTAACAGAACTCAACTAATCCAAGCTAAGTTGAACCGTGCATAACACGAATCTTAACATATGTTTACTTTCATTAAATACAGCATTTTGTAGATTAACATAACCCAATGAACCAACCTAACCTGGTGTAGATTCCTGAATTTTGCTGTAACATTAGAAGGTTGGATTAGGTTATACATAATATGGAAGAGTGCAGTAGTAAACAGTTATCTGTCCTATCGTTCTCATATTCGAAACTCTGTTGTAAATTTTACCAATAATTACTCGGAATAGGTAGCCAAAGCAAAATAATATAAATCCTTGTCAAATAACTGTGGTTCCTTAACGAAGGGCAAAAAAATAAACCTAATAAAACATTAAAAAAAAAAAAGGGAATTTGGCACCGCTGAACTTTTCCGCTCAGTTGACTTAAAATACTGGGAAAAAAATTCGTGTTAGGCACCCTTTCTAAGCAAACCAACTTGACTACACTAACTTAACCTAACCTAATGCAAAGTTTGAGTCATGGAAGGATGCATAAAGCGAAGCTTGCCCCAAAGGTTGTTACATGTATATGCATTTCTTTAGCCTAACCAAGCTAATTTAATTAACCTATCCCAATTAAACTAGCTTAAATTTGGAGTTATGGATGGGTGTAAAAACGAATCTTCACCACGTACCACATAATTTTACTCAAACCTCAAGGAAATATCAAATAGTAAAGATTATAAAAATATATTCAAAATAAGCAAAATAAATTACTTCCTATTTTCAAATCCTTTCCGAGCTATGGCTGAATTGGGTTAACCAAATATTGTAATAAACTTCAAGAGCTACTTCCTTCACTAAGGGCATGAAAGAAATTATTTACCAATAAGTTTTATATAAATATCTCGCTTTAATTTTCAAAAAATGAAAAATACAAAGTTGTTAAGTATTAAATATATAAAATAAAAATCGTAAATTTTTACCCGGTGTCAGAAAATAGCCAAGATAATAAATTTACAAATACAGGAAGTCTTACCCTGACTTTTCGGCACTCGACTTCCAGCAGTTCTTGATAAGGTACATCAATGACAGATTCGAATATGAGTAATACCAAAATTTTCACTAGTTTAGCAATAGGCTTAACTGTCTCTATTTAAATGTTTACAGACACTATTCGCATAGAGAGGAGGCAAAGCCTTCTACAGAAGGGTATAAACAGCAAAAGTAAAAAAAAAAAAAAAAATAAAAGTAAAAGTATAATCAAATGAGAAGTCGACCGCCAGACTGTTTATGCTGTACATTTTTCAATAGGAAGTAAATGATGAAAGAAATGAAGAAGAGAAGAAAAATTTTCATTACAGAGTTCTTCCAGACAAAGGGGAGATAAAGAAGATAATGACAGAAGATCAGGGGATGGGGCCTCATTAAGATTGTTATACACAAATGCTGATGGATTAGCTGGTAAGGCAGTGGAATTAAAAGATAGGATTCACAACAGTAAGGCAGATATAGTAGCAATTACAGAGACTAAGTTGAGTGAGGACATAAACAGAGTCACAGTTTTTCCTAAGGGTTTCAGAATACTAAGGGTTGAAAGATCTGAGAGGACTGGTGGAGGGATAGCACTGCTCATAAGTGAAAGGATTCAAGTCGAAGAAATAAACTTGGCTATAGAAAGTGAGTTCAAGGAATTTCTTGTTGCTCGCATAAGTACTGGGTCAGAGAGCATTATAATAACTGTTGTATACAACCCACCAAGGAACCAAAATAGGCTTGAAGTTTATGAGGAAAGTCATATAGTAATAATAATAATAATAATAATAATAATAAGACTTTATTTCCAACATACATTGGGTATTCAAATATGGGTGTACAATTAAAATTTACTAGTAAAATCTTCCTTTAAGAGTAACTTCTTAAGATTATATTTAAAAGTATACACTGAACCAGCTTTTTTTAGTTCTCTGGGAAGCTGATTATATAAATGAGGTCCACGAATGTTTATATCTCTTGAGCCAATATCAGTTTTAGACCTTCGTACTAATAAATCTTCCCCTTGACGGGTAGTTAACCCAGTAACTGAGCTTACTGTAGAAAAATTATACAAGCAATCAGGAATATTGTTTCTTAGTATATTAAAAACAAAGGTACATATATCAAAAACATATTTATCTCTAATCTTTATCCATTCTAGATCTTTTAAAACAGGAGAGATGTGCTCGTATTTTCTTACATTGCCAACAGCCACTCGTGCTGCAAAGTTTTGTAACTTTTGTATTCTTTGTAATTGAGTCTTATTTGTACATCCCCAAACTTTGAGACAGTAATTAATTAAACTCATAGCTAAGGACTGGACAATTATTATACGAGTTGATGTTTCAAATGAGTCTTTTACCCTATTTAGATATATTAGAGTACCCATTACTTTTTTATAAATTTCATCTATATGCATTTCAAAATTCATGTAACGGTCAAAATAGACACCTAGGTTCTTTACCGAGTTCATTGGCTTAATGATATTACCGTTAAAATTTATATGAAGATTGTCATCAACTTCTGATAATAATTGTCTGGATCCGATAAGAATAGATTGGGTTTTAGTTTCATTAAGTAACAGACCATTTTTTAGAAAGTAACGTTTAGCCATATACAAAATTTCTTCTGCTCTACGAATAATATTTTCTAAATCATTAATTTCTCCTTCAATTAAGATTTGAGTATCGTCAGCATATTGAATGACATAACAGTTAGGTAAATATTTTACTAGATCGTTTACATATATTAGAAAAAGTATAGGTCCTAGGATCGATCCCTGAGGGACCCCAAACAATACCTTCTTGCGACTTGAGACTACATCTTTTATTCTGACTGACTGGTAGCGGTTTTTTAAATAGTTCTCGAACCAGCTTGGGTCAATGTTCATTTTTTTGCATTTTTCTAATAGAATGGTATGGTGTACACTATCAAAAGCTTTAGAAAGATCGAGTAGTAGTAGCAATGATATTTTCTTATTATCTATATTTTTGTATATTTCATCTGATATTTTCAATAAGGCAGTTTCAGTTGATAATTTTGGCCTGAAACCGTGTTGACTTTTTGCAATAAGTTTATTTTTTTCAAGAAACTCACTTAACTGATTTGCAACAATCTTTTCAAGTATCTTTGATAAAATTGGTAGTAAAGAGATTGGTCTATAGTTAGAGACGTCGTCAGGATTTCCATTTTTAAAACCAGGAATTACATGGGGATTTTTCCATAAATCTGGGTAGATATTGGTAACTATGGAAGTATTGATTATTACCGTCAGATAATAAGCTATTACAAATAATGAATCTCTAATAAAACGAAAACAAATTCCATCTGATCCATATGCATTAGAGTCTTTCAGATTTTTTATTACTAAGATTACTGTATTACAATCTACTGTAGTAGGGTTAAAGACATCATTACTTCTATTGAATGCACTATGTTCTTGAACATTATTATTATTATTACTACCATCATCACTATTATCATTACCATTACTACCACCATCATTATTATTTACACCATTATCAACATTTCTATTATTATTACTACTACCATCATCATTATTATTACCACCATTACTATTATTGATTTCATTTATTATTTCTTTTTTTGTTTTTTCAAAGGTTTTTTCCCCACTTCAGCGAAAAAATTATTGAACTCTTCTGCTTTAGCACTTACATCTACCTCATCGGGTATAATTGATATGTTACTACTTTTATTACAGTTATTGGAAAGCATGGTATTAGCAATTTTCCATGTATCAGAGATATTGCCTTTAGCGTTTTGAAATTCATTTTTGTGGTACTATTGAAGTCATAAACTCAGTTGTTAACATGGCACGGGAAAAAAAATGTAGGATTTTGATTAAATCTTGACCCACACAGTGGTGAGGACTCATTCGGGGCAAGATTCCTAGATTGCGTACAAGGGAATTTCCTACACCAACATGTAATGGAACCAACAAGGGCCAGGGGTGGGGATGAGCCATCACTACTTGATCTAGTGTTCACAGATAATGTGTTGGAGATTGAAAAAATTGAGCATGAACCACCAATTGGAAAGAGTGACCACTGTGTGTTGTTGATGGAGTATATCATTGAAGATATTCTTCCTGAGAGTAGAGGCACTGAGGACATGAGGAGGAACTATCCGAAAGGAGATTACATCAAAATGAATGAGCTTTTTGCAGTTATTGACTGGAGAACCTTATTTTACAACAAATCTGTACAAGAAATGTATGACATCTTTTGTGAGAAATATGGGAAGATAGTAGATTGCTGCATACCTTTCACCAAAGTAGGTGTAATTCATGCCAGAGAGAAATGGTTCGATAATGGGTGTAAAAGAGCTAAGGAGTGGAGAGACAAATGCTGGAAAAGGTATAGGAGGAAAAAAACATAAATGCCTGGCAAACCTACAAAAGAGCAAGAAATGACTACCTAAGTAAAAGGAGAGAGGCAGAGAGAGACTATGAGAGGAACATCACCAGGAAGGCTAAAGAAAATCCCAAGCTTTTCCACAGCTTTATCAGAGGAAAACTGAAGGTAAAAGAACAGGTTTTAAGGCTAAAGAGAGCGGATGGAAGCATCACTGAGACGGATGAAGAGATCTGCAAAGAATTGAACAAGGAGTTTCAGTCAGTATTTACAGTAGAAAATACCCCACCCCCTCAGATTGCAGTGATAGAAGCTCAAGGGCCGGTATTAGAGAACATCAACCTTACAGCCACAGAGGTATGCAAAGCGCTGATGGATTTAGATGTTCATAAAGCTACAGGTCCTGATGACATATCCCCTCATGTGCTTAAAAAATGCGCAAACACAATATCAGTGGCACTAAGTATCATATTTAAGGAGTCACTGGAGTCGGGGGAGATTCCAAGATGCTGGAAACAAGCAAATGTGATACCTATCTTCAAAAAGGGAAGGAGGGATACGGCTCTGAACTATAGACCAGTTTCCTTGACCAGCATAGTTTGCAAAGTTATGGAGAAACTACTAAGGAAACATTTCTCTCTTCACTTGGAATCCTTCAACTTTTTGTCAGTGAGGCAACATGGCTTCAGAGAAGGTAGATCAACAGTAACAAACTTATTAGAATTTTATGATGAGGTGAGCCAAATCTTACAGGAAAGAGAGGGCTGGGCAGATTGCATATTCCTAGACTTCCAGAAAGCGTTTGACACTGTTCTACATGGGAGACTTATTAGGAAGCTGCAATCAATGGCTAGAATAGGTGGAAATGTTTTGGAATGGATAAAAACTTACTTAGAAGGAAGGGAACAGAGGGTTAGAGTAAGACACTCAGTGTCTGAATGGAGAAGAGTTAGTAGTGGAGTTCCACAGGGTTCAGTTTTAGGGCCACTTTTGTTCCTTGTATATGTAAATGACCTACCAGAGTCTGTAAATTCATTCATGAATATGTTTGCAGATGATGCAAAGATTGTGAAGTAAGTAAAAAACGAGAACAATGGCAGAGAACTTCAGGAGGATCTAAATAATCTGCATGAGTGGTCAGAAAAGTGGCTAATGAAATTCAATACTTCAAAATGTAAGGTAATGAGAATGGGTACAAGTGCAAGAAGGCCCAAGCTTGACTACTCGGTGGCTGGAGTACAACTTCAAGAGACAGAAAATGAGAGAGATCTAGGAGTAAACATACTGGCAGATTTGTCTCCAGAAATACATATAAATGGCATAGTAATGGCAGCATATGCATTCTTATCAAATGTAAGGGTAGCCTTCAGGCTCATGGACAAGGAAATGTTCAGAAATATTTATGTAACCTATGTGAGGCCCAAACTCGAATATGCAGCCCCCTTTTGGAATCCGCCCTTGAAAAAGCACATAGCTAAGCTTGAAAAAGTTCAAAGACATGCCACGAAACTGGTGCCAGAAATACGCAATCTCAGTTATGATGAGAGGCTGAGGGAATTAGACTTACCATCACTCGAAGCTAGAAGAGTGAGGGGGGATATGGTGGCAGTCTTTAAATTCCTTCATGGTTATGATAGAGTGGATAGGGATCGATATTTTGATATGGCTGGCTCTAGAACTAGAGGTCATAGTTTGAAGCTTCGTAAGAAAACTTCTTTGCAGGATGTAAGAAAATACTTTTTCAGTGGAAGAGTAGTTGATAATTGGAATTGGCTAAGCGAGGAGGTAGTTAATGCTATCTCAATCCATAATTTTAAGGACAGGTATGATAAATATCACTAAGTATAAAATGGAACCGATGAGGAGACGGGAAGATACGAGCTTTGGGCTCTTTCCCGTAAACACAATTAGGTAATCACAATTAGGTAATCACACACACACACACACACACACACATATATATATATATATATATATATATATATATATATATATATATATATATATATATATATATATATATATATATATATATATATATATACATATACCTTGGCTGTTTCCCCCTTTTATTGGGGGGTAGCCGACATCAAAAAAGGAAAACAGTTTGTGGAGAAGTTATATATATATATATATATATATATATATATATATATATATATATATATATATATATATATATATATATATATATGAATCATTTTTTACCCCGACCGGGACTCGAACCTAGGACTTATGATTACTAAGTCAAGGCGCTACCACTACACAACAGAAGGTAAAAGGAATCGAGTCTTATAGCTTATATCTGCTATACTTAGGAATGAACGCATTCAAACTGAATGCCATTATGTTCATATTACAGATTCCCCAACCTCACTCGTGGCTTCATTTTAGCATTTAATTCAATTCCCAATCTCATTCGGGCCATTAAATAACCAGATAAGCACATTACATATGTGAAAACATGAATCATTTTTTACCCCGACCGGGACTCGAACCTAGGACTTATGATTACTAAGTCAAGGCGCTACCACTACACCACAGAAGGTAAAAGGCATCTAGCTTTATAGCTTATATCTGTTATACTTAGGAATGAACGCATTCTAACTGAATGCCACTATGTTCATATTGCAGATTTCCCAACCTCACTCGTGGCTTCATTTTAGCATTTAATTCAATTCCCAATCTCAATATGAACATAGTGGCATTCAGTTTGAATGCGTTCATTCCTAAGTATAGCAGATATAAGCTATAAGGGTGGATTCCTTTTACCTTCTGTGGTGTAGTGGTAGCGCCTTGACTTAGTACTCATAAGTCCTAGGTTAGAGTCCCGGTCGGGGTAAAAAATGATTCATGTTTTCACATATGTAATGTGCTTATCTGGATATTTAATGGCCCGAATGAGATTGGGAATTGAATTAAATGCTAAAATGAAGCCACGAGTGAGGTTGGGGAATCTGTAATATGAACATAGTGGCATTCAGTTTGAATGAGTTCATTCCTAAGTATAGCAGATATAAGCTATAAGGTTAGATGCCTTTTACCTTCTGTGGTGTAGTGGTAGCGCCTTGACTTAGTAATCATAAGTCCTAGGTTCGAGTCCCGGTCGGGGTAAAAAATGATTCATGTTTTCACATATGTAATGTGCATATATATATATATATATATATATATATATATATATATATATATATATATATATATATATATATATATATATATATATTCCTGGAAGGAAGAGGAAATAATTGAGTTGGCTTGTGCTTTCGATTTAAAGAAAAATCATGATCACAACTTTGGCTGATCACGAATTTTTTTAAAAATCAAAATAACTCGCCAACATAATTGCTTTAATTTCATTCGAATTCG
>JAXCGZ010020075.1:17500-23760 GCA_037179515.1 Halocaridina rubra
GGTTGAAGCAAAAGTGGTAGTAGCGAAAGAGTGGGGATATAGTGTGGGAGGATGTAGGAGGGAAGAAGTGAAGATGGAAAAGTGAAAAAGACAGATAAAAAGCAGGAGTATCAGGAAATGTTGAAAATGGCTTATGAGAGGGTGAAAGAAAGAGAAGCTGGAAAGTTAGAGGAAGAATGGGGGTTAATGAAAGAAAATTCTGTGAGACATGCAAGAGAGGTTTGTGGAAAGAGGTTTGTTGGAGGTTGCATGAGGAAGGGCAATGAGTGGTGGAATGAAGGGGTGAAAATGAAGGTGGAAAATAAAAAAGAGGGCATTTGAGGAATGACTGCAGTGTAACAGTATAAAGAAGCATGGAAGATATAGAGAGTAAAATGTGGAAAGCAAACGGAAAGTTAATGAAGCGAAGAGGATGTCAAATTTTAGATGGAGTCAGGATTTTGATAGGTCTTATATAGAGATTAAAAAGAAGTCTTGGAAAGAAGCAAAGAGAGTCAGGAAGGGTGGATCAAGGATGGAAGAGACAATAAAAGATGTGAATGGGCAGTTGTTAAAAGGTAACGATGCGAGAAAGCGATAGGCTGAATATTTTGAGGAGTTGCTGAATGTACAGGAGGATAGAGAGGCAGATATAGTAGCAGTAGGGGGAGTTAAAGTTCCAGTAATGGGAGAGGAGAAAGAGAGATTACAAGAGAGGAGGTGAAGAGGGCATTGCAGGTAAAGCACCTGGAATGGTTGGTGTAAGAGCAGAAATGTTGAAAGAGGGGGTGTAACTGTAATGGAATGGTTGGTGAGTGTTTAATATATGCTTTATGTTGTCAATGGTGCCAATAGACTAGGTAATTGCCTGTATAGTGCCACTATACAAAAATAAGGGAGATATACATAATTGTAGTAATTTTAGGGGTATAAGTTTGCTGAGTGTGGTAGGAAAGGTGTATGGTAGGATACTGATAAATAGGATTAGGGATAAAGCAGAAGATGCTATTGCGGAAGTAAAGAGCAGTTTTAGGAGAGGTAGAGGATGTACGGATCAAAATTTTATAGTTAGGCAGATATGTGAGAAGTATTTGGCAAAACGTAAGGATGTGTATATTGCATATTTGGATCTGGAGAAAGCGTATGATAGAGTTAATAGATGCAAAATGGAATGTTTTGAGATTACATGGAATTGGTGGTAGATTGTTACGAGCAGTGAAGAGTTTAAATGTGGGCAGTAAAGCTTGTGTTAGGGTGGGGATTGAAGTGAGTGGCTTGCAGTGAGAGTGGGGTTGAGACATGGATGTGTGATGTCACCGTGGCTGTTCAATTTGTATATGGATGGAGTGGTAAGAGAGGTAAATGCCCGAGTACTTGGTCGCAGATTGAAGCTTGTAGATGGGAATGAAAATGAGTAGGAGTTGAATCAGTTGCTGTTTACAGATGATACTGTGGTGGTGGCAGACTCTGAGAGTAAGCTGTGTCAGTTAGAGACAGAATATAGAAGGGTGTGTGAGAGAAGGAATTTACGAGTGAATGTGGGAAAGAGTAAGGATATGAGGTGTACAAGAAATGAGGATGGTGCTAGACTGAATGCTATGTTGAATGGAGAGGCACTTGAGGAAGTAGACCAGTTCAAATATTTAGGCTCAATTATAGCCGCAAATGGTGGATTGCAAGCAGATGTGCGTCACAGAGTGATTGAAGGATGCAAAGTGTTTGGTGCATTGAAGGGAGTAATGAAGATTAGAGGGCTGGGAATGAATGTTAAGAAAATTTTGTATGAGAAAGTGGTTGTGCAGACTGTAATGTATGGCTCAGAGTTACGGGGTATGAAAGTAAGTGAGAGACAGAAACTGAATGAGTTTGAGATGAAATGTCTGAGGAGTATGACTGGTCCATCGCAGTTGGAATGGGATAAGAATGGAAAAGCGAAGGAGAATGGGTGTGAGAGATTTGGCAGCAAGAGTAGATGTAAATTTTTATGCTGGTTTGGTCATGTAGAGAGGATAGATAATGAACGAACTACTGAAAAAGGTAATGAAATCGGAAATTGATGGGAGAAATGCCAGAGGGAGGCCTAGGTTGGGGTGGATGGATGGAGTAATGAGGGCCTTGAATGATAGGAGAATGGATGTGAGGGAGGCAAGTGAGCATGCTAGGAATAGAAATGAGTGGCGAATGATTGAGGGAGGCAAGTGAGCGTGCTAGGAATAGAAATGAGTGGCGAATGATTATGGCACAGTTCTGATTGGAATTTGCTGGTATCATGGAGTGCCTTGTAGAGGCAACCTGTGGTAGGGGCAGTAGGGGCTTGGTAGTATGAAGTGACGTAAGTTGTGGAAGAGGGGGGAGGATGGGATGTGGCATTCCAGCAGTACCATCCAAACCCTTGGCCAAATCCTGTCATTGCTAGAAGAACGAAGTGTAACCACATGTGTTATTTTGCTTGGTCTTTGTTGTCAGCTACCCCCCAAACTGGGGGAAAATTCCAAGGTAACTATAAATATATACTACTTGGGCCACATCATATGTCCACTGACTGAGCTAATCGAGTGTCCATTAATTTACTTTACATAAGAAAATATGGTGGAACCGAGATTTGGTCCGCATTGGACGAGTCTCTGGCTGATTAAAGTATCCATAAGGCAAGGTTTGACTGCAAGCACACACATGTACATAATAGGGAGACAGTAAGTTTTAATTATACCCTTCCCATTCCCCCCCCCCACTGAGTCTGCTGTTCTGTGCCAATGAAAATTTAATTCAAATGAAATATTACTTCAGATAGTGGTAGCTGCCAAAATCTCACTCCCTGATCTCTTTTTACTCATCCTAAATGTAAAGCTGGGAATGTGAAGGCAAAATTCTTTTTCTCACATCACCACAGACCTCCATTTCAGTTGGCACTTACGACATGCAAGGAATAAGAGGTCGAAATTCTTCCTGAACATTGCTTGGGATATCCCTTTTACTCACCATCTGGGATATGAATAGAATATGAGGACAAAACTCCTTTACTCCCTCTCTCGTTGCCTCCTCACATCATGTATCTTTCCTAAAACAAAATACCAGGAACAACAAACAGGTATATAAACCTAGGATTTATTTAAAAGTTTGTATTCAATATCCATTAATATATTTACAGTACATACAATATATGTTTGATATTTTCACATACAATAATGTGTTTATTTGATTATTGCATATATAAACATCTTCACTACATTTAGCACATCTCTTCCTCATTCAACAACGGTATACAATACTAAAATGAAACATATTATATACTAAAATACTTATACTAAAACTCACATCTTACATACTACAATACAGCATTAATTTCTAAAAGGTCATTCATTAAAAATTAACAATTCTTCATGGATTGTGTACATATACTGATATCATCTCTTAACAATGTAATGAAGAGAGAGATTACATCAACACGTGATAATTTAGATAAAAAAAATTCCATACTCTTAAATACTTACTGAAGAGGCATTTTACCGAGTTTGCCATTTTCATCCATTTGGAAAAGCCATATAAACTGGTATCAAATGCAAAACATATCTTCTAGATGACGCTCTGTCTACTAGGGTTTTAAGTGAATAACAAAATTTTAGTTTATATAAATTCATGCAATGGAAATATAAGATCAAAGGAGCACCAAAGAATTCAGATGATGATGTATATTGCAATTTTTTTTTCATACGTTACTTCATGTCTTTAAGTTAGCGGGAGTAAGGTCACAATTTTAACAAAAATAATGAGGCAGCAATGAGAGTTTACATACCTATTACACAAGCACAAAAGCTAAAAAAAAAAATAATGTGCTTTTAACTCTAAGACAAACGTGGGAAGTCACATAACATACACATACCTTATAAGGATTAAGCATCTGTGAAGGATTACAATTAAAAGCATAAAAAAGTAGGTGAAAACACATGCTAAAAATTTCTTTCCTTGAACTGCAGAGCTTGGTCTGCAAGGATTTGAATTTATATCCTTTCTAATGAAAGTTAAAGTGTATAATACCTGCATTAACTTACACACAACATAAATTGTTACTATCTTTATTAATACAATACAATCTTTCCAACTGCAGCCCATTGCATATAAAATTCTTCTTAAATACATTTACTTTCTACATGAAGACCGGCTATTGAAGTGTACTCGTCTACCAGGAATAGCTAGATCGTATTCCGAACTCATTATGGACACAGTATCACTCTTGTTGTCTCTGAAATATGAAAAGATGTGTAAGGAAATATATATATATATATATATATATATATATATATATATATATATATATATATATATATATATATATATATATATATATATATATATATATATATATATATATACACAGGTATACCTCACCCAATGTCGTTAAATGGTTCCAGGAGAGACGACTTAAGTCGAAAAACGACTTAAATCGAATTAGCTTGTCTCTAGGCTAGCCTAGATATACAGATTTACTGTAGTAGTATAGTTGGGTGGGATATGCCTTTTGCAACAGCTCCCAAGTCTTGGTTTTGCTTTGCTAAATTGTTTGTGCGGTTTTTATTATTTGATTTCTTTTTCTACAAATTCTTTTAAAAAAAAAAATTTTCTTTGACGTCTTTTTCACTACAATACCTAAATAACAATATATTAGCAATTATTTCAATTTTCTTTTCTAAATATGGTTGTGCTAAAAAACTATATTCTGTTCTTATTTGTGCATATGCTTCACAAAATAGAAAATGTTCTAGGCTCTCTTCACATTGTTAACACGTTGGGCAGGTGGTATCTTTTTTTTAAATTTATGTACAGTAAACAAATTAATGAACTCTATTATGCCATTGGCAACAGGCTTAGCATGGGACTTGCATGGTGGCTAGTGTTGCCAGATAAAGCGGATGTTTTTATTTTCAAATGTATGGTACATTTTTAGATATATATTAATTACAAGATGGTAGTACTGAAATTTATATAAAACTGTACTTCATCTTTAAGATACTTGAAATAACTTACCAGCTAACATGTATGTTTTTTATATTTAGCATTTCTCTCATTTATGTATTCTGGCAACACTGATAGTGGCAGTGAGGACGAGGATGCATATGTTTTGTAACACTTCCGTATCAGCTGATGCGCCCGCACACACTATTTCCCTGACAATATTATATTAAAAATATGTTTGCTGTTTGTTTTTAATGCTTTTTGTCAATTTTCTTCATAACATCCGATCGCATTAAGCTGTAGAAGAGGAGTAAGATGCGGAAGAACGAACCTCTATTGGCAAACGTTCTGCTAATTCCGTATCAGCTGATGCACCCTCACACGCTATTTCCCTGGTGATATTATATTAAAAATATGTTTGCTGTTTGTTCTTAATGCTTTTATTCAATTTTCTTCATAATATCCGATTGCATTAAGCGGTAGAAGAGGAGTAGGATGCGGGAGTACGAACCTCAAACTTTTTGCTACCAGTGCTGCTAGGTCAAGCTGTCAAAAATTCCCTAGATTTGCTTAAAAAATTTTCCTATTTGGCTCAAATTATCCGTTACAGATACATATACAAGGCATATGTCAATAGTTATGAATTTTCAAGCTTCTTCCGTTTCCACCTGAATTTCCCTAAAACAAGGAAATATCCCTGTACATGGCAGCCTAGTTTGCTAATTCCGTATCAGCTGATGCACCCTCACACGCTATTTCCCTGACAATATTATATCAAAAATAACTTTGCTGTTTGTTCTTGATGCTTTTTTTCAATTTTCTTCATGATATCCGATCATAGCCAGTTTATCGTCCAGTGTTATAGCATGACGCTTAGCACTTGCACTAGGAATTTTCTTAGGTGCCATGGGGGCAAAATATATGGTCACAAATGAATGAGAATGAGAGTAGCCGAAAAACAGACGTATACCGTGCATAAACAAATCAATTCAAAACAATAGCGGCTTCGCGGGAATGACGAGTGACGACGCCTAATGGTAGATATTGGAACTACTGTACGTATTTTAATAAGATTTTATATGTTTTTATTCTTATTTATTGTACAATAACATGATTTTATGTGCTTTTGTTTTTATTTATTGTAAAGTAACATGATTTCATGTGCTTTTAATGGTTTTCTAGTGATATTATGATTCCAATATTTGTAGCGGACAGACGTAAAGTTGATTATAATGACGTAAACTTAATTTTTTTTTTCATATATTTTTTGAAAACCAACGTATAATCGAGAACGACTTAACTCGAAATGACTTAAGCCGAGGCATACCTGT
>JAXCGZ010020076.1:0-2500 GCA_037179515.1 Halocaridina rubra
AGAAGAAGAAGAAGAAGAAGAAGAAGAAGAAGAAGAAGAAGAAGATATCAGCAATAACCTTCGCGTTCGATTTATTATCTATGCTTTTCTGAGCAATATTGTTTGAGTTTTTAGCCTTATTAACTTCTTTCCAAAACTCTATACAATATTTATTCTCTAAAGTTGCGAGCAAATTTGTATTTCTAATGTTTTCCTCATTTTTCTATAATCATTAATGGCATTTTTCAACTTAATTCGAGAATCCTTTTTATTTGCATGAACATCAAAACCAATAGGTTTACCATTAAGTCGCCATACATGGAAATGTTCTCTAGCAGTTTTAACAATATCATACTAACCTGCAACTATCTTGAAAATTTCAACCTTTATTTATTGTAAAGGCCTATGCAAATTAAGCCGATTTTACGATTATATATAAATAATCAATAAATCTCTAATGATATCTATGATGGCAAATCAAAGAAGAACACAATGAAACATCATTCTCTAGTATATAATCATATTGTATATTATATAATCATATTTACATTTAATATATTCTAAATTTATCTTCGACATTTTAGACCAATCAACTAATTTGTCACAATCATTATAAGGCTTGTAATGAGCAGGAAGTATATTTGAAAGATTAAAAACCATATTAAAAATCAGTGGAAAGTGATAAAATAAAGTGGCACTATGTTCAACATGCACATTTGACAACAACACAGTCTGTTTTGAACATAATATGTGATCTAACCAACTGGCTAAGTCTTTACTTGTACAAAGGAAAAGAATCAGAGGCAGATGTTTGTCAAAAATAAAATGATTAAATACCAGTAGCTCCTTCCAAAATCAACCCTTTGCAGGATCTACATTAAGATCTCATACAATAATTAGTCTATTGATATTTTGTTCACTAGTTGCACCCTCAATTTTAGCTAACATATCTCTGTAATTAACTTTAGCATCAGGAGTTTGCGAGTCACACTGACAATTACATATTTAAAAACAATATATTATAATCAATATACTGTAAGACTACTCCGATGATCGCATCATCAATTAATAAGGGAGTTATATATGAAGACAGGCGCTTCCTCCAAATATAGCTATTTCTTTGGAAGGTCTGCCCTAATTAATACCCTCAGACTCTCTATCTCTTACAAATGGCTCATGCATGATATCATTATCCAGCTCATGCAAAAAAAGATAAATCACATTCACATAACATTACATTCTGCAGAAACATAATATCATTGATATTCAGAAGACTTTGAACAATCTGTGAATTGTTTTTAACCGAATTACAGTTACAAGAAACTAACCTTGTTCTTGATTTATCATTTTTAGGTGCATAAATTTTTTTACAAATCACATTTTCATCCCAAACTTCAGCAGCAAGTAGCTTTTGCTGACATTAAGAGTAATTTTAAAAGATTTGCTGTTAAATTCCTTGACGTAAGACTTTTACATTTTTCGATTCTAATGCTCTGCTCATTTATAATATATTCGTTGATTGACTCGGAGTCACAGTTCTCAACATACATATCAGCAACTTTCTGGACACCCATTGTGCCTATGTTCTCTTTCACAATTCTCGAACCAATTATATTTTGCATTTAAGACTTTTTCCTTCGATTTTGCACAAGCGGTGAGCCATCATTATTAACAACTAGAGTATGGGCTGTCGGCAGTAGTGGTGCTTGAGGCTATTGAAACTTAAACACTGTCCTGTAAGGTTTCTTTCCTTTTCTGTCAGTGCCACTGACACTCATAGCTAACGGCGGAGCAGAGGGGGATCCACCAAGATCTTGAAATGAGCGTGAAGGACTCCCCAGGGCTCAGGCGAGGCAGATGGGACAGTTGGAGAATATTGAGAAGCAACATAATGTGCATCAGCCATGGCAAAGCTGTCACCCTAATACTCGGGAAGGAGTTCCTGTTGTTCCTGAACAGTACTAACTGAATTATCCTCTACATACATAGGATATCAATTAAGACTCTCCAAAAAAAATGCTCTTTCTTTTGATTTCATTGCCTATCAGTTTGTGGTTAAACTTTCTTACCTCACCCCTGATTTTCATCAGATCTTCTTTTATTATCATCATATCACGACGTAAAACAATCTCTTCCTGGAGATTCTGCTCTAATAATTTGATCTCATTCTTCAGAGATGGAATTTCTTCTAAGAAATTACTCACTGAATGGGCAATCAGCTCGAATCCCGAAGGAGGAGGAAGCCTATCATATTTATCAACTACAAACTTTGGTAATTGCTTTCCCAAATTTTCATATTTCTTAAGTAAATTCAAAATATATTTTACTTCATTGACCATCCTATTCTCATTTCTTTTACGTTTTGATTTTTTCCAACCATTTCACACACAAAAAAAAAATGGCATTTAGTAATATTTTATCATTATAATCGGCTAAATAATTCACATAATATTATACTGTTCATTACATGTCTCGTTGTGGAGGAAAACAAAGCACAGCATTCAAAACGAATTGTGTGCAA
>JAXCGZ010020076.1:17500-20000 GCA_037179515.1 Halocaridina rubra
TATGGAATGAGGGAAGCGAAATTCCTCGTGTTAGGTAGCACCCGTCAACTCAGCAGATTCAGGGAGTTTATCTTCATATATGCGTGGAGGCAGCGCATATAAGTAAAAACTAAATATATCCCTCTAAAAGGGCCACAATTTTGTTTGTATGTGGGTGGCCCAGTCAAAGCGCAGTATATACTCAACGTAAGTATTCCCAGTCCCCTATCCCAGCCTCTCTTATCTGACTCATACGGAGGTGGTATCCTTATCCTTCAACACAGGAAGAGTAAGAACAAAATGCAAATTATGAGTCAATGCAATATGGGAGGTAGAGGATACCCAGCTCCTCACTTACACAGATTCCAGCCGTTTCCCATAAATGAATGAATAAATAGATAAATAAATAAATAAATAAATAAATAAATAAATAAATAAATAAATGAATGAATGAATGAATGAATAAATGAATGAATGAATGAATGAATTAATAGATAAACACAAGTCGAAATGATGTAAGTTGCATAATGTATATACTCCTTCGCTAACGAAATTCTACTATTCATTAATGTAATAAATAATTAAATAAAATTAAATAGATAAATAAATAAGTTTAATCAATAAACTGGTAAAGAAATAATCCACAGGAAATCCGACGGGGGGTTTACACGGTCAAACGGTTCGTCGAACGCGGTTCGACAGACAAGTGTTTGAAGTGATGCTTGAACGTGTGAACGAGGTATTTGGTTGTCGAACACGTTCGTCGAAAGTGTTCGACAAGCAAATACCCCGTTCACACGTTTGAAAATTACTTCAAACACTTGTCTGTCGAACCGCGTTCGACGAACTGTTTGACCATGTAAACCCCCCTTAAGATACAACAGTTTCTGCGCAGAGGTTTGGGTTTTATTTACAACATAGTAAGAATTAGTACCGATGTTCCAGAGTTCTGATCACAAAAGAATATTTATTTTTCTCTGTGCTGTCAGTCAGTAATCGTAATAGTAGCAGAGGAATCTCTTAAAGGATAGTAGTATTAGCAGCAGTTGTAAAAGTAGTAATAGTATTAGTGGTAGTAGTAGTAGTTGTTGTTGTAGTAGTAGTATATGTAAAAGTATCATCATTATATAGTAAAAATTAAATTCACTGTAAATATTTATCACATATCAAAGTCCATTCCTAATATTCCATATCCCATTTTCTATACCTTCACTACACACATCCCCTCTATCGAAACTATTCCCAAACCCTCATTTAAAGGGGGAGCTATTTGAAAATAGTTCATAAAGAAGCGAGAATCGTTGCTTCTCTATTCCACTTCATGAACACTGCCCCCTCATCCCCCATTCTTAAATGCACACAGTAAAAAACCCATACCCCAACCCCCCCAGAGGGAATTTATAGGGAAGGAGAATAAATACTGTAGATGGGGGTGAGGGGTGTCAGGTGTTTTGGTACTGGGGAGAGGGGAAAGAAAGACAATATCCAATTCTTTAAGGAGTTTCGGGAGATAAACAGAGACAGACAGAGAGACAAAATGACAGAGAGCTTAGATTCAGATAGAAAAATTATAGATATCCATGTAGTTAGAGTGACTCTGAGGCGGCAGGTCGAGGGTTCGCGCCCCGTCACGGACTGAGGTTAGTAAGGGCATACACTCAGGGTAACGATTACATCTGCCAAAACAAGTCCTTCGTAAGAAGGCAACCGTCCTAGCCCTTAGTAGAAAAGGGAAATCGTGAAGTAAAGCCGAATCATGTAGTTGGAGTGATATATATCTTAATGGACAGATTAGCCATATGCAATTAAATAAGCACAATTGGAGTATGTGTAAATGTACATATTACTAGCTTTAGTACGGTTAGGTTAGGTAAAGTTCAATGAAAGCCTATTGACTTAATAATATGGATTTTTTGGTATATATGAGTGGAGAACAGCAAAAGTGTAAGAAATCTGTAATTAGAGAATATATATATAAATTACATAGCTCACCTTCTTTTCCTCCTTCAGTGTTGATAAATAATAAACCGAAAATGAAGATGATGAAAGGATTATACATGTTTTGTTATCATAGGCCTAATATATTCTCTATTATTATCTTGTTATTAAGATATCTTCTTCAAATGTCAATTACTTGTGAAGATGAATTCCAATAATGTTTATTTTCTAATTCATAAAGTTGTTTCACATTTGCAAGAACTCTCAAGAACAGACTGCAATTTCTTGCACAGATTTCAAAATTCTATTGCTTATAGTTTTAAGAAGTATATTATCAAAATTGTAAATACATTCTATTACGATCTGAAACTGTTATGTGTGCGTGTTTTTTTTTTTATACCGTTCCGTTATAAAAATATAGATTTAAAAAATGCACTCTCTGGCAAATAGTTCAGTTTTCTCAACAGCCATTTGTCGATCTTTTATCTTTTTCGATAATTTTAAGAAAATTTGAAAATTAGTTTGCATCACTTAATATGAAATTAACTTAGAGATTTGGGTCAGCATCTTATCGAATGTAAAT
>JAXCGZ010020077.1:10000-23685 GCA_037179515.1 Halocaridina rubra
TGCCAATACTTCATGCCATAGAGTGTGTGAGTGTGTGTGTATTTTATTTTACGTATTTAATGTTTTATATTTTTTCTTCAGCATATCGTAAGTTTTATATACTTTTTCTCATAGAATAGTATGTAAACATATAGCAATTTTTTTCATTACTCGTTCAGTTATGCACCTATATAAAATTTCGAATTGAGATGAAATGAACTATAGTTTTATTATCATTGTTATTATTATTATAATTATTGTTATCATTATTATTATTATTATTATTATTATTATTATTATTATTATTATTATTATTATTATTATTATTATTATTATTATTATTATTATTATTATTATTATTATTATTATTATTATCATTATTATTAATTATTTTGTTAATTTATTAAATAACTAATTACCCATTTAAATTAATCCGTTCTTCGGTAGTTTTCGAAATCAATCAAACATTGTCTAGAGTGGTTTTTTTTTTTTTTTTTAGCTCTAAGAACGAGTTTTATTCTCAAGTTTCTGAGTGCGATGAAAAAAAAGGACTGTATGAAAGGTGAGGCAAAAAAAAAAAAGAAGAAAAAAAAAGAGAGTGAGAGAGTACGCTACACGTTTATAATAAATTAATCATGCGATGAACATGCATCGCTTTTCCTATAGCGTTCATTCGAAACTAGGAATTGAAGATAGATAAGTTGGTCAAAAAAAAAAAATAATAATATATATATATATATATATATATATATATATATATATATATATATATATATATATATATATATATATATATATATATATATATATATATATATATATATATGTAAAGGCCATTGATTATATTGGATTCCTTCCTTCAAGGTTCCATACTAACTTGCAGAGACAGACTTATATGAAGACATATTCAATTCTTCGGTCATTTCTAGAGGTTATTCCTAACTTCTGTGCTGACATTTGTAGTCCAGGTTGGTCGGTGCAGTAACTGCTTTTTCCCTTACACATGTAAACTTTGAAACTCTCTTCCTTCATTCTGTCTTTCCTAATTCTTATGACCTATCTTCCTATTGTCTATCTTTCTCTTATGTCTGGTTTGCCTTAAAGCTTCTACTCTTTCTTCGTCTCAATATTTTCTTTGTGTCCGGACCTAATGAGGGCAATTTCCTTGCCTGTCCCAGTGTCACATTCATTAAAGATAAAAAAAAAATTAACTACGTCGTAGCTATTTTTATTGTAGAGAGACTGGAAGTTGTGACATTGAGAGATCATGCCAGGCTCACAACTACACGGGTGTAATACTATGAATTAGGCCGCTTTCACACCAAAGTGGTACGTTGAACGTGGCATGCCACGTGGCACGCAGTTGAAAACGAACATCCGGAAATATATGAAACCTGTCTCACAGAAGTGGCGTGACACGTCCCATGTGTCACGCCACTTTTTTGTGTAAGGTTTCATATATTTCCGGATGTTTGTTTTCAACTGGCGTGCCACGTGGCATGCCACATGCAACGTGTCACTTTGGTGTGAAAGTGGCCTTAGGGAGACTATGCTTATACCTCGTCTTTGACAGGGGAGTTCTGAATGAGGCCGTCCATAATTACTATAGACCTCGCCTCCCTTATCTTCGTGAATCGGACCAAGTGGTTGTCCCCACGCGGCCTATCCATGTTTGTTCCCAGCCAGTGGAAATATATCGACGTCTACACTCGATAAGTCAGAGAGGTTAACTTTCTGAGGGGAAAACTCAGATAAAGACATTGTAGGATGCCTGGGAGGGGAATAGTGGTATAAGGAAAACGGCAGGTCGTTGTGAGCTCTCACCAGGAATAGTCTGATTTAGCAAGGTTCAGAGAAGTACTGATGGTGGCTCAGCAAAGACCTGAATCATTCAAGTACAATGTGAGTAACAACTTTCACCTCTTTTGCAGTATCTGGCACATGTTTCAGCATCTGGTTTTAAACAGGAGAAACCATTTCCTTTGCTTCAAGATGGTGTTGGTCCTTTTCAAAGGCCAAAATGAGAACCGTTTATTATTACTTAATAAATATTGGTAATATTCGATGTAAAAGACACGTTCTCAATAGTATATTTTTATCTGTGCTTTTATTTTTTAAGGAGAGTTATGATATTAGCTTTAACACACCTTTATTTCCAAAAAAAATGCATAGCGGGTATTCATAAGTTATACAGTATATGCAATACAAGAATCATCATGTATAACTATCACAACAGCTTAGCAGCATTTCTACAGGCATAACAACACATTGGTATAATAAATGGAATTTTTCATTTATTAAGTTACTTCTCTCATAGCTTTTTTATTTTTTTTTATTTAGTGTGCTTTTTCTCCATTTTATTTTCATTTATGTAAGATATGTGATCAGTTCTTCAAGAATAGATTATTATTATAATTATAATTATAATTATAATTATCATTATATTCATCATCATCATCATCATCATCATCATCATAACCATCATCATAATCATCATCAATTATCATTATTATTCCCATTATTATTAATAATATTAATTATTATTATTAATTATTTATTCATTATTATTCATTAATTATTATTATTATTATTATTATTATTATTTTTATTATTATTATTATTATTATTATTATTATTATTAATTATTATTATTATTATTATTATTATTATTATTATTATTATTATTATTATTATTATTATTATTATTATTATTATTATTAATATTAATATTAATATTAATATTAATATTAATATTATTATTATTAATATTAATATTAATATTAATATTATTATTATTATTAATATTATTATTAATATTATTATTAATATTATTATTAATGTTATTATTAGTATTATTATTATTATTATTATTATTATTATTATTATTATTATTATTATTATTATTATTATTATTATTGTTATTAATAATAATATTAATATTAATATTAATATTAATATTAATGTTCATATTAATGTTAATATTATTAATATTATTAATATCATTATCATTATCATTATATCATTATTATTATTATTATTATTATCTATTATTATTATTATTATTATTATCATTATTATTATTATTATCATTATTATTATTATTATCATCATTTTTATCGTTATTATTATCATTATCATCATCATCATCATCATCATCATCATCATTATTATTATTACTGTTATATTTATTAATTATTATTATTATTATTATTACTATTATTATTATCATTATTATCATAATCATAATCATCATAATTATTTTTATTATCATTATCATTATTAGAAATAATAATAATAATGATAATAATAATAATAATAATAATAATGATAATAATAATAATAATAATAATAATAATAATAATAATAATAATAATAATAATAATAATAATTATAATATGGCCAGCTGTGGGTACAACTTAATTCCAACAGGGAGTGGAAGACAAGTTGGTGAAGCAAGCAGAATTACAGAAGCTTAAGCTTAAATTGGGGAAGAAGCCAAAATAAGATGCATTTTGCCACATTTATGCTCAGCAATATTTTTTTTAAGCTTTAATGCTTTAATTTTATACTCAATATATTCTTTTACATTTTCTATAGCCTATGACATGTACAAGTAAAGTTTAACAGCAATTCTTTACATTCTTCTTTACACAAAATGTTTTTAGATTTTTTTTTTGCATTGTTTCTAACTTGTTTGCTTAAAGTTACTTTTAAAAGATTGAAAAAAAAATCATCGAAGTTTTTCTACATTGTTTCCCTACAAGAGGATTTGTCACCAGATTGCATTAAACCTAATAGTTTAGAATACATTGTATATTATAAGAACTAGTGTATATAAGATATATAAGATCCTTAAAATTAGGAGTTTTCCATAAAAAAAAATTTAGGAGCACTTTCTAAACACATTAACAATTCAGGACCTTTTACTACAGCAATTCTTGAGGGCTAGGTACATAAATTTTCGTGTAGTTATCACAATACTTAAAACACGTCCCTATAATATATTTCAGTAGGTTGAATCCATTTGAAAGGCCCTTCTAGAGCGAAGATTAACTACGCCAATGGAAGCAAAGCAAGGTTTTTATTATGTTAAATGTTATAGTTAACATTATTAAATTTTGATATTACATATATTTTTTTTTAGCAAAAGTATAAATTTAATATATACAAGTGAAAAAGTGCTACTATTTTGTATTAAAATCGTACAATCAGAAATGAAAAATTTGAATTTTTATTTAAGGAAAACTTATTCTATATTTTGGAGTAAGGATGAAACCATATATAGCAATAGGTTATTGAAGATAATTTTATTTGTACAATGATATTCATGCATCACATTAGAAATGATTTATACATTTTCTCTAATTAGACATACAATGGTACAATTAATGTAAAACTTTCTTGAATAGAATTTTATATTCAAGTGTACATACATGGAAAATACATTTTATATAATAAAAATTTCCATTGTACATTTAAATTAAAATATACACAATTACATGTACCTATGTGTATGAAAAAAAATTAACTCCCATTTAAAAACAAAGCAAAATAATTATTAGAGATTAACAGGAAATGTTTATCAAGCCTTATATATCATTAAATTTAATTTGAGCAAAACTTCAAATGCAAAAATTTTTATTTGCCATATATACCAAAATTTAATATTCCAAGTTTATCTGTAATGCAAAAATAATTTTCGATTCTATAAGATAACTAACATTTAAAGCAGGTTAGATACATTTAAGACGTGAATACGGTTTTATAGAATTGCTCTATTGACAATATTATCTACAAGGCATTTATGTTACTTTAGTTTGCTAATTTTATTGCATAACATTTGTAGAGAACATAATCGTATGGGAATAACACCTTTTATAGAATATAAAAGACAAGGATTAATAATATCAAACATCGATACTGACCAGTTACAATGTGAAGGTTTCCGAATTTATTTGGCCTATCAAAACTTTTTGAAGTCAAGAGATGGAGTTAAATACAATTTCATTTTAAGTTCCAAGTGTGAGACACGATATCCATTAGCATTATTATTATTATTATTATTATTACTATTATTATTATTATTATTATTATTATTATTATTATTATTATTATTATTAATGAAAATATTTATAATTAGAATAATAATAATAATAATAATAATAATAATAATAATAATAATAATAATAATAATAATGATAATAATAATAATAATAATAATATTAATAATAATAATAATAAAAATAATAATAATAAAAATAATAATAAAAATAATAATAATAATAATAATAATAATAATAATAATGATAATACTAATAATAATAATAATAATAATAATAATAAAAATAATAATAATAATAATAATAATAATAATAATAATAATAATAATAATAATAATAATAATAATAATAATAATAATAATAATAATAATAATAATGATAATGATAATAATAATAATAATGCACATATTATCTCCCACCTGGAAGTCAAAATGGAATTGTATTCAACTCCATCCTTCGACTTCAAAAAGCGTTAATAGGAAAGAGGATTAGGGAAAACTTCACATTGTAGCTGGTCAGTGTCCCTGATTGATATAACCAATCCTTGTCTTACTTAATAACAGAGGCTATGAGGGTCAGTCCAAAGCTAATCTACACATCAGTTGACGAGGAACATTGTATCTAGATAGCAGGAAACGAAATTGGAGAGGATTCAATGGTGAGACCCTAATCTAACCTAACCTAACCATTAAATGTCCTTACTTGCACAGCTATAAGTTTTCATCAGATTCAGAAACTATCATTAGTTATTTATAGATATTTCCCTATCATCCTCTGAGGAAAGTGAAAAATCTTGCCAATTTACCGTTTTCTAGCGAGTTTTCACATAAACCAAACATCAAATCCTACTTTTGAGTGACCAAAATTTTTGTTACAGATCACGAGTGGTCGGACTTTCTTTTACTTTTTTCAGAAGTTGTCCGGAAGATGTCTCGTATGATCGCTCAAAGGGAAATTTATTTTCGTAAGTATGTTCATGAAGCTTGTCCCAATATATATCACTTTTAAGACTTTTTAAGGTATTCAGATGAAATATTCCTAAGTCTAATATATTTTTAAAGATTCTAAAGCCTCTTCCAGTCTTTCTGATATGTCAATTATACCCTGTCTAAAAAATATTTGGGAATTCCAAAACGTATAGAGATTCTGACAGTTTTCTTTTATTCAAATTTTTATTATTGAATGTTCTCTTTTCATATATATTCACTCCTTAAATATGTATGACCTACTTTAAATGTTACGTTTTTATTTTAAAGAATTGAGAATTATTTTAAATTTACAGATAAACTAGGAATGTTAAATTTTGGAAAATCTGGAACATAAAAATGGTTTTAGTTTGTGAAATTTTGCTAATATTGAGATAGTCAGCTTGAAAAGCGCTTCCGCGATTAAATTTGTCTGCTAATCACTAAACAATATTTTGCACATTTTTTAAATGGGAGTTAATTTTGTTCAAGCTCACAGGTATAAGTGACTATTGTGTATATTTTAAATGTACAATGAAATTTTTTCGTATATATAGTGTAATGTATATTTTTCATGTATGTATTAGTGTAAATAAAATTTATTCAATAAAGTTTTGCATAAACTGTACCTGTGTACGTGCAACTAAAGGAAACCTATAAACTGTTTCAAAGTCTGATGCAAGAATATCTTTGAGCGAATAAAGTGCTCTTTCATAACCATTTGCTAGATAGGAATTCATCCTTACTCCAATTTATTGAAAAAAAAATTCCCATAAAATAAAATATTTAATATTTCATTTCTGATCATCCAATTTTAGCACAATATAGACAATTTTTTTCACTTGTAAATATAAAGTGCATGTTTTTACTCAAAATAATAAAATCAAAATTTAATCATTTTTTAAACCATTGCCATTTTACAGTAACATTTATAAAACCTTTGCTTTGTTTCCATTGGCATATTTTATCTTGGCTCTAGAACGACCTTGAAATGAATTCAAACTACTGAAATATGTTCAAGCACGTGTAGTTAAGCCAAGTGATAACTACACTAAAATTTATTTACCCAGCCCTCGAGAATTACACTAGCAAATAGCTCTGCATTCTTATTTTGGTTGAAAACTACTTTAGTTTTAAAGATCCTATATATATACTTGTGCTTAAAACAAACCATGTATTAAAACTTAGTTCAAAAACTGGGTGTTACCAAAACCGGAGAAAAAACCTCATGTGGGCAAACGATCTAAAATATCCTAGTTTAATTTTTTTTTAAAGAATGTTTTAAAGAAACTTTCTTTAAGCAAATATTCTAAAAACACTGTGTAAAAAGAAATCTATAGAAATATATTGTACACAAGAAAATAAGGAACTGCCTTCAACTTTGCATGAATGTACATGTCAAAGGAGATATATAATATAAAAAATACATTATGAATTTAAAACCTAATGCATTATAGATATATATATATATATATATATATATATATATATATATATATATATATATATATATATATATATATATATATATATATATATATATATATATATATATATATATATATATATATATATATATATAAAATATATATATATATATAAAATATATATATATATATAAAATATATATATATATAAAATATATATATATATAAAATATATATATATATAAAATATATATATATATAAAATATATATATATATAAAATATATATATATATAAAATATATATATATATAAAATATATATATATATGAAATATATATATATATGAAATATATATATATATGAAATATATATATATATGAAATATATATATATATGAAATATATATATATAAAATATATATATATATAAAATATATATATATATATAAAATATATATATATATATAAAATATATATATATATATAAAATATATATATATATATAAAATATATATATATATATAAAATATATATATATATAAAATATATATATATATAAAAATATATATATATATATATAAAAATATATATATATATATAAAAATATATATATATATATATATAAAAATATATATATATATATATATAAAAATATATATATATATATATATAAAAATATATATATATATATATATAAAAATATATATATATATATATATATAAAAATATATATATATATATATATAAAAATATATATATATATATATATATATAAAAATATATATATATATATATAAAAATATATATATATATATATATAAAAATATATATATATATATAAAAATATATATATATATATATATATATGAATCATTTTTACCCCGACCGGGACTCGAACCTAGGACTTATGATTACTAAGTCAAGGCGCTACCACTACACCACAGAAGGTTAAAAGGAACCCAACCTTTTAGCTTATATCTGCTATACTTAGGAATGAACGCATTCTAACTGAATGCCACTATGTTCATATTACAGATTCCCCAACCTCACTCGTGGTTTCATTTTAGCATTTAATTCAATTCCCAATCTCATTCGGGCCATGAAATTATCAAATAAGCACATTACATATGTGAAAACATGAATCATTTTTACCCCGACCGGGACTCGAACCTAGGACTTATGATTACTAAGTCAAGGCGCTACCACTACACCACAGAAGGTTAAAAGGAACCCAACCTTTTAGCTTATATCTGCTATACTTAGGAATGAACGCATTCTAACTGAATGCCACTATGTTCATATTACAGATTCCCCAACCTCACTCGTGGTTTCATTTTAGCATTTAATTCAATTCCCAATCTCATTCGGGCCATGAAATTATCAAATAAGCACATTACATATGTGAAAACATGAATCATTTTTACCCCGACCGGGACTCGAACCTAGGACTTATGATTACTAAGTCAAGGCGCTACCACTACACCACAGAAGGTTAAAAGGAACCCAACCTTTTAGCTTATATCTGCTATACTTAGGAATGAACGCATTCTAACTGAATGCCACTATGTTCATATTACAGATTCCTCAACCTCACTCGTGGTTTCATTTTAGCATTTAATTCAATTCCCAATCTCATTCGGGCCATGAAATTATCAAATAAGCACATTACATATGTGAAAACATGAATCATTTTTACCCCGACCGGGACTCGAACCTAGGACTTATGATTACTAAGTCAAGGCGCTACCACTACACCACAGAAGTCCTAGGTTCGAGTCCCGGTCGGGGTAAAAATGATTCATGTTTTCACATATGTAATGTGCTTATTTGATAATTTCATGGCCCGAATGAGATTGGGAATTGAATTAAATGCTAAAATGAAACCACGAGTGAGGTTGGGGAATCTGTAATATGAACATAGTGGCATTCAGTTAGAATGCGTTCATTCCTAAGTATAGCAGATATAAGCTAAAAGGTTGGGTTCCTTTTAACCTTCTGTGGTGTAGTGGTAGCGCCTTGACTTAGTAATCATAAGTCCTAGGTTCGAGTCCCGGTCGGGGTAAAAATGATTCATGTTTTCACATATGTAATGTGCTTATTTGATAATTTCATGGCCCGAATGAGATTGGGAATTGAATTAAATGCTAAAATGAAACCACGAGTGAGGTTGGGGAATCTGTAATATGAACATAGTGGCATTCAGTTAGAATGCGTTCATTCCTAAGTATAGCAGATATAAGCTAAAAGGTTGGGTTCCTTTTAACCTTCTGTGGTGTAGTGGTAGCGCCTTGACTTAGTAATCATAAGTCCTAGGTTCGAGTCCCGGTCGGGGTAAAAATGATTCATGTTTTCACATATGTAATGTGCTTATTTGATATATATATATATATATATATATATATATATATATATATATATATATATATATATATATATATACAATGAAATTGTGATATTAACTATACTATTCTCTACGAAAAGGTTTTATGAAGCTCAAGGGATTTTAGCTCACGTCACAAGCTACAGAATCAGGCCACCATGCCGACTAAGCTACTACAAGAGATCAAGATCTGCATATCACAACCTATCCAGATCAAGCAAGCACTTTCCCGTCGTTCTGTTATAGCAACCTATTGAAGTTTTACATGGAATTTAAGAATGTATTGAGTCCCCTGAGAATTTAAAAAGTTTTTCGTGGATAATAGTAATATATATATATATATATATATATATATATATATATATATATATATATATATATATATATATATATATATATATATATATATATATTTATATATATATATATATATATATATATATATATATATATATATATATATATATATATATATATATATACATACACACACACACACACGTGTGTGTGTGTTTTTGTGCTTGGGGGGATATTATATATGATATATTGCTTGCTTGCATATCGCCATATTCCTCCGACAAACTGTTATCAATATTTTCTTGCTGAGTCTATAAGTATGATCACTTTATGCAATGAGATTCCAGCTAATGCATGTCATTAAGTATGGCATCACACATAAGATACTTGAAGGAAGGTTCCATGTAAACATTTGTAGCACTGCTGGATAAATATTTCTCTGGATGTTGGGGTTCTTCACGTCTCACTTGATCTCTAGTCGATGAAGGCATAATAATAGTTTTATTCTAGATGTTAAGCTGGAACTGGCTTAAGGGCCCGATTTCTTAAACATTGTAAACCTAGGATACCATATTGTTAGTTAGCTAGACACAAACAAATGGATTTCATAAACGCATCTGAAATCCATTTGTGTGTCTAGCTAACTAACAATATGGCATCCTAGGTTTACAATGTTTGAGAAATCGGGCCAAGGTGATGTGTGGTTCACAAACTCTGCTTTTATTTTTTCATGGCTAGGACTTCCACCTCCCTTATACACAGAGAAGGGGACCCAGGCGTCTCACGTTGCAAACTGATATACCTTAAAAATGAATTGTTTTATTATTATTATTATTTACGAGGAATTCCCAGTAAGCGCAAGTCATCAGCTTGCGTTGATTAAGCCAAGGATGGCTGCATTGATAGGTTAGTTTTACTCAATCATTCCAGGTTTGGATGTGGAGCTTGGCCGTGGAAGCATGTGTCAAGAATGCTGCATTGATCAAGTGTCCTGTGTGGCCGGCATAATATCAAAGAATAGCCTCACCGTATTCCCTGCGTGTCGTAAAAGGCGACTAAGAGTGGACGGGGCGGGGGGACTAGGAATTCCCCCCCCCCTTGTATAAACCTCCTGTGAGGCATCATAGAAGAGGGAGAGTAGAGGGGAGTATAACTGCTCCCCATACTGTTTCTTCTTTGATGTCGGCTACCCCCACTTTTAAGGGGAAACAGCCTCGGTATATGTATGTACCAAACCTCCTGTGAGGCATCATAGAAGAGGGAGAGTAGAGGGGAGTATAACTGCTCCCCATGCTGTTTCTTCTTTGATGTCGGCTACCCCCACTTTTAAGGGGAAACAGCCTCGGTATATGTATGTATGTATTATTATTATTATTATTATTATTATTATTATTATTATTATTATTATTATTATTATTATTATTATTATTATTATTATTGTTGTTGTTGTTGTTGTTGTTGTTGTTGTTGTTGTTGTTGTTGTTGTTGTTGTTGTTGTTGTTGTTGTTGTTGTTGTTGTTGTTGTTGTTGTTGTTGTTGTTGTTGTTGTTGTTGTTGTTGTTGTTGTTGTTGTTGTTGTTGTTGTTGTTGTTGTTGTTGTTGTTGTTGTTGTTGTTGTTGTTGTTGTTGTTGTTGTTGTTGTTGTTGTTGTTGTTGTTGTTGTTGTTGTTGTTGTTGTTGTTGTTGTTGTTGTTGTTGTTGTTGTTGTTGTTGTTGTTGTTGTTGTTGTTGTTGTTGTTGTTGTTGTTGTTGTTGTTGTTGTTGTTGTTGTTGTTGTTGTTGTTGTTGTTGTTGTTGTTGTTGTTGTTGTTGTTGTTGTTGTTGTTGTTGTTGTTGTTGTTGTTGTTGTTGTTGTTGTTGTTGTTGTTGTTGTTGTTGTTGTTGTTGTTGTTGTTGTTGTTGTTGTTGTTGTTGTTGTTGTTGTTGTTGTTGTTGTTGTTGTTGTTGTTGTTGTTGTTGTTGTTGTTGTTGTTGTTGTTGTTGTTGTTGTTGTTGTTGTTGTTGTTGTTGTTGTTGTTGTTGTTGTTGTTGTTGTTGTTGTTGTTGTTGTTGTTGTTGTTGTTGTTGTTGTTGTTGTTGTTGTTGTTGTTGTTGTTGGTTGTTGTTGTTGTTGTTGTTGTTGGTGTGTTGTTGTTGTTGTTGTTGTGTGTTGTTGGTTGTTGTTGTTGTGTGGTTGTTGTTGTGTGTGTGGTGTGTTGTTGTTGTGTGTTGTTGTGGTGTGGTGTGGTGGTGTGTGGTGTTGTTGTGGTGGTGTGTGTGGGTGTGTGGTGGTGGTGGGGTGGTGTGGTGGTGGGGTGGGTGGTGGGGGTGGGGTGGTGGGGGTGGGGGGGGGTGGGGGGGGGTGGGGGGGGGGGGGGTGGGGGGGGGGGTGGGGGGGTGGGGGGGGGGGGGGGGGGGGGGGGGGGGGGGGGGGGGGGGGGGGGGGGGGGGGGGGGGGGGGGGGGGGGGGGGGGGGGGGGGGGGGGGGGGGGGGGGGGGGGGGGGGGGGGGGGGGGGGGGGGGGGGGGGGGGGGGGGGGGGGGGGGGGGGGGGGGGGGGGGGGGTGGGGGGGGGGGGGGGGGGGGGGGGGGGGGGGGGGGGGGGGGGGGGGGGGGGGGGGGGGGGGGGGGGGGGGGGGGGGGGGGGGGGGGGGGGGGGGGGGGGGGGGGGGGGGGGGGGGGGGGGGGGGGGGGGGGGGGGGGGGGGGGGGGGGGGGGGGGGGGGGGGGGGGGGGGGGGGGGGGGGGGGGGGGGGGGGGGGGGGGGGGGGGGGGGGGGGGGGGGGGGGGGGGGGGGGGGGGGGGGGGGGGGGGGGGGGGGGGGGGGGGGGGGGGGGGGGGGGGGGGGGGGGGGGGGGGGGGGGGGGGGGGGGGGGGGGGGGGGGGGGGGGGGGGGGGGGGGGGGGGGGGGGGGGGGGGGGGGGGGGGGGGGGGGGGGGGGGGGGGGGGGGGGGGGGGGGGGGGGGGGGGGGGGGGGGGGGGGGGGGGGGGGGGGGGGGGGGGGGGGGGGGGGGGGGGGGGGGGGGGGGGGGGGGGGGGGGGGGGGGGGGGGGGGGGGGGGGGGGGGGGGGGGGGGGGGGGGGGGGGGGGGGGGGGGGGGGGGGGGGGGGGGGGGGGGGGGGGGGGGGGGGGGGGGGGGGGGGGGGGGGGGGGGGGGGGGGGGGGGGGGGGGGGGGGGGGGGGGGGGGGGGGGGGGGGGGGGGGGGGGGGGGGGGGGGGGGGGGGGGGGGGGGGGGGGGGGGGGGGGGGGGGGGGGGGGGGGGGGGGGGGGGGGGGGGGGGGGGGGGGGGGGGGGGGGGGGGGGGGGGGGGGGGGGGGGGGGGGGGGGGGGGGGGGGGGGGGGGGGGGGGGGGGGGGGGGGGGGGGGGGGGGGGGGGGGGGGGGGGGGGGGGGGGGGGGGGGGGGGGGGGGGGGGGGGGGGGGGGGGGGGGGGGGGGGGGGGGGGGGGGGGGGGGGGGGGGGGGGGGGGGGGGGGGGGGGGGGGGGGGGGGGGGGGGGGGGGGGGGGGGGGGGGGGGGGGGGGGGGGGGGGGGGGGGGGGGGGGGGGGGGGGGGGGGTGGGGGGGGGGGGGGGGGGGGGGGGGGGGGGGGGGGGGGGGGG
>JAXCGZ010020078.1:0-17500 GCA_037179515.1 Halocaridina rubra
CTGATGCACTAAAGGGGAATGTGGCAGTAAAAGAGGCTGTAAAGGTGGTGGCACTGGAAAACATACAAACAGTTGACTATAAAGAGACAGTAATCGAAAAAATGAAAGACGTTGTGATGGAAAGGGCAAACCCACTCATCAGACAGGCACTTGATAAGGAGAAGACAGTGGTAATCTCAGGCATAAGTGAATCCCAGGAGCCAACATGGCAGGGGAGACTTGAAGAAAATAAAGCTAGCGTTGTAGACCTGATAAGAAAGCTTGGAGTAGTATGTGGTCCTGAGGATATTGTAAACATACACCAACTAGGTAAATATTCGAGGGAAGGAAAGCCGAGACCAACAAAAGTAACCTTTGAGAGAGGGGAGACATGTAGGGAAATATTGTTGAGAAAAAAAAGTCTAAAAGACCTTCAAGAATGCAAAGAAGTGTTCATTAGACGATACAGAACACAGGAAGAGATGGGAAAGATCAAAAACTTGTTGCAAGAGGCAAGAAGGTTAAATGATGAAAGAAATGAAGAAGAGAAGAAAAATTTTCGTTACAGAATACTTCCAGACAAAGGGGAGATAAAGAAGATAATGACAGAAGATCAGGGGATGGGGCCTCATTAAGATTGTTATACACAAATGCTGATGGATTAGCTGGTAAGGCAGTAGAATTAAAAGATAGGATTCACAACAGTAAGGCAGATATAGTAGCAATTACAGAGACTAAGTTGAGGGAGGACATAAACAGTGTCACAGTTTTTCCTAAGGGCTTCAGAATACTAAGGGTCGAAAGATCTGAGAGGACTGGTGGAGGGATAGCACTGCTCATAAGTGAGAGGATTCAAGTTGAAGAGATAAACTTGGCTATAGAAAGTGAGTTCAGGGAATTTCTTGTTGCTCGCATAAATACTGGGTCAGAGAGCATTATAATAACTGTTGTATACAACCCACCAAGGAACCAAAATAGGCTTGAAATTTATGAGGAAAGTCATATAGGTACGATTGAAGTCATAAACTCAGTTGTTAACATGGCGCGGGAGAAAAAATGTAGGATTTTGATTATGGGAGACTTTAATCATAAAGAGATAGATTGGATAAATCTTGACCCACACAGTGGTGAGGACTCCTTTGGGGCAAGATTCCTAGATTGCGTACAAGGGAATTTCCTACACCAACATGTAATGGAACCAACAAGAGCCAGGGGTGGGGATGAGCCATCACTACTTGATCTGGTGTTCACAGATAATGTGTTGGATATTGAAAATATTGAGTATGAACCACCAATTGGAAAGAGTGACCACTGTGTGTTGTTGATGGAGTATATCATTGAAGACATTCTTCCTGAGAGTAGAGGCACTGAGGACATGAGGAGGAACTATCAGAAAGGAGATTACATCAAAATGAATGAGCTTTTTGCAGTTATTGACTGGAGAACCTTATTTTACAACAAATCTGTACAAGAAATGTATGACATCTTTAGTGAGAAATATGGGAAGATAGTAGATTGCTGCATACCTGTCACCAAAGTAGGTGTAATTCATGCCAGAGAGAAATGGTTCGATAATGGGTGTAAAAGAGCTAAGGAGTGGAGAGACAAATGCTGGAAAAGGTATAGGAGGAGAAAAAACATAAATGCCTGGCAAACCTACAAAAGAGCAAGAAATGACTACCTAAGTAAAAGGAGAGAGGCAGAGAAAGATTATGAGAGGGACATCACCAGGAAGGCTAAAGAAAATCCCAAGCTTTTCCACAGCTTTATCAGAGGAAAACTGAAGGTAAAAGAACAGGTTTTAAGGCTAAAGAGAGCGGATGGAAGCATCACTGAGACGGACGAAGAGATCTGCAAAGAATTGAACAAGGAGTTTCAGTCAGTATTTACAGTAGAAAATACCCCACCCCCTCAGATTGCAGTGATAGAAGCTCAAGGGCCGGTATTAGAGAACATCAACCTTACAGCCACAGAGGTATGCAAAGCGCTGATGGATTTAGATGTTCATAAAGCTACAGGTCCTGATGACATATCCCCTCATGTGCTTAAAAAATGCGCAAACACAATATCAGTGGCACTAAGTATCATATTTAAGGAGTCATTGGAGTCGGGGGAGATTCCAAGATGCTGGAAACAAGCAAATGTGATACCTATCTTCAAAAAGGGAAGGAGGGATACGGCTCTGAACTATAGACCAGTTTCCTTGACCAGCATAGTTTGCAAACTTATGGAGAAACTACTAAGGAAACATATCTCTCTTCACTTGGAATCCTTCAACTTTTTGTCAGTGAGGCAACATGGCTTCAGAGAAGGAAGATCAACAGTAACAAACTTATTAGAATTTTATGATGAGGTAAGCCAAATCTTACAGGAAAGAGAGGGCTGGGCAGATTGCATATTCCTAGACTTCCAGAAAGCGTTTGACACTGTTCCACATGGGAGACTTATTAGGAAGCTGCAATCAATGGCTAGAATAGGTGGAAATGTCTTGGAATGGATAAAAACTTACTTAGAAGGAAGGGAACAGAGGGTTAGAGTAAGACACTCAGTGTCTGAATGGAGAAGAGTTAGTAGTGGAGTTCCACAGGGTTCAGTTTTAGGGCCACTTTTGTTCCTTGTATATGTAAATGACCTACCAGAGTGTGTAAATTCATTCATGAATATGTTTGCAGATGATGCAAAGATTGTGAAGAAAGTAAAAAACGAGAACAATGGTAGAGAACTTCAGGAGGATCTAAATAATCTGCATGAGTGGTCAGAAAAGTGGCTAATGAAATTCAATACCTCAAAATGTAAGGTAATGAGAATGGGTACAAGTGCAAGAAGGCCCAAGCTTGACTACTCGGTGGCTGGAGTACAACTTCAGGAGACAGAAAATGAGAGAGATCTAGGAGTAAACATATTGGCAGATTTGTCTCCAGAAATACATATAAATGGCGTAGTAAGGGCAGCATATGCATTCTTATCAAATGTAAGGGTAGCCTTCAGGCACATGGACAAGGAAATGTTCAGAAATATTTATGTAACCTATGTGAGGCCAAAACTCGAATATGCAGCCCCCTTTTGGAATCCGCACTTGAAAAAGCACATAGCTAAGCTTGAAAAAGTTCAAAGACATGCCACGAAACTGGTGCCAGAAATACGCAATCTCGGTTATGATGAGAGGCTGAGGGAATTAGACTTGCCATCACTCGAAGCTAGAAGAGTAAGGGGGGATATGGTGACAGTCTTTAAATTCCTTCATGGTTATGATAGAGTGGATAGGGATCGATATTTCGATATGGCTGGCTCTAGAACTAGAGGTCATAGTTTGAAGCTTCGGAAGAAAACTTGTTTGCAGGATGTAAGGAAATACTTTTTCAGTGTAAGAGTAGTTGATAATTGGAATTCGCTAAGCGAGGAGGTAGTTAATGCTACCTCAATCCATAGTTTTAAGGACAGGTATGATAAGTATCACTAAGTCTAAAAATGGAACCGATCAGGAGACGGGAAGATACGAGCTTTGGGCTCTTTCCCGTAAACACAATTAGGTAATCACAATTAGGTAATCACACACACACACACACACACATATATATATATATATACACACGTTAGGCATCTTGTTCTGCGATATTTAGAACATTTGTGACTTTCAGTACGAACTGAGAATCCAGTAAGTGGTTCTCAACCTTCAGAAATAATAAAGTTCAGAGATAGCACCTTACAGCCAATACTTTTCAAAAATTTCAGTTATTATAAGATTTAATTATTGTTTAGAATTAATAAATATAGGAAAATATGACAATAAAATAACAGAAACCAAATCTGAAAAATATATGAGTCACACAAAGAATTTAATGTATTTTTCTTGAATTTCTAACTTAGAATTTTAAGTGTTAATAGTTATTTTCCATGTTGTTACATTTTTAATATGATTTTAGTTACTTCAATTTTTGTTATGATTTCTTTGTTATTTGATTTTTTTTTGTATATATGTTTGTATGTATGTACATAAGCACTGGCACTGTTGATGGTCGCTGGTAGCTGTCGAATGGCACTATGTTCTTGTCCCGGTTTTACGTCACGGACTCCCTTTTCTACCAAGGGCTAGAACGGTTGCCTTCTTGCAAAGGACTTGTTTTGGCAGGTGTAATCGTTACTCTGAGTGCATGCCCTTGTAACCTCAGACCGTGACGGGGCGCGAGCCCTCGACCTGACGCCTCAGTGTCGCGGACGCTACCGCTTGAGCCACGGTGACTACGTCGAATGGCACTATAATAACTGGTTTATAAATTGAAATGGAAAACTTCAATCCAGTTTCGTTTATTGTGTCCCTGGCATCGAATTTTTAATACATATAAAAATACATCATTGACACGATAGATAGATAGATAGATAGATAGATAGATAGATTGACAGATAGATAGATAGATAGATAGATATATAGACAGATCTGAGATAGATAGATAGATAGAAGAAGATAGAGAGAGAGGAGAGAGAGAGAGAGAGAGAGAGAGAGAGAGAGAGAGAGAGAGAGAGAGAGAGAGAGAGAGAGAGAGAGAATGAATCATACATTCATCTCTCTCTCTCTCTCTCTCTCTCTCTCTCTCTCTCTCTCTCTCTCTCTCTCTCTCTCTCTCTCTCTCTCTCTCTCTCTCTCTCTCTCTCTCTCTCTCTCTCTCTGTTCCATGAAGCAATTAAAGAAAAGAAAGCAACAGGTCTTTCAAAGACTTCTCTTATTAACAGGATTTAATTAAGAACAGATGTACAATTAAAGAATGAATCCCAGTTTTGATAATTACCCTCAGAGATTTTTGCTCTCTCTCTCTCTCTCTCTCTCTCTCTCCTCTCTCTCTCTCTCTCTCTCTCTCTCTCTCTCTCTCTCTCTCTCTTTTTCTCTCTCTCTCTCTCGAGATTTTTGCTCTCTCTCTCTCTCTCTCTCTCTCTCTCTCTCTCTCTCTCTCTCTCTCTCTCTCTCTCTCTCTCTCTCTCTCTCTCACTTTAATTTTATTTTCCCAAACGTAATAGACAAAAGATAAATGTTCCCGTAGGAAAAGATTTATGGCGTTTTTTCTTATAAGAAAATAAGTTTTCGTATTACTAATTATGTCACGAAAAAAATTCTGTTTCATTTAATGAGAATAATAATAGGGACGTTAATAAATGTGTATAAAAACTCGTGTATACAATTCTGTTATTTATTCTTTATTTAATCCTTCGACACACACACACACACACACACACACACACACACACACACACACACACACACACAGATCGATATTTCGATATGGCTGGCTCTAGAACTAGAGGTCATAGTTTGAAGCTTCGGAAGAAAACTTGTTTGCAGGATGTAAGGAAATACTTTTTCAGTGTAAGAGTAGTTGATAATTGGAATTCGCTAAGCGAGGAGGTAGTTAATGCTACCTCAATCCATAGTTTTAAGGACAGGTATGATAAGTATCACTAAGTCTAAAAATGGAACCGATCAGGAGACGGGAAGATACGAGCTTTGGGCTCTTTCCCGTAAACACAATTAGGTAATCACAATTAGGTAATCACACACACACACAATACTGGGTCAGAGAGCATTATAATAACTGTTGTATACAACCCACCAAGGAACCAAAATAGGCTTGAAATTTATGAGGAAAGTCATATAGGTACTATTGAAGTCATAAACTCAGTTGTTAACATGGCACGGGAGAAAAAATGTAGGATTTTGATTATGGGAGGCTTTAATCATAAAGAGATAGATTGGATAAATCTTGACCCACACAGTGGTGAGGACTCATTCAGGGCAAGATTCCTAGATTGCGTACAAGGGAATTTCCTACACCAACATGTAATGGAACCAACAAGAGCCAGGGGTGGGGATGAGCCATCACTACTTGATCTAGTGTTCACAGATAATGTGTTGGATATTGAAAATATTGAGTATGAACCACCAATTGGAAAGAGTGACCACTGTGTGTTGTTGATGGAGTATATCATTGAAGATATTCTTCCTGAGAGTAGAGGCACTGAGGACATGAGGAGGAACTATCCGAAAGGAGATTACATCAAAATGAATGAGCTTTTTGCAGTTATTGACTGGAGAACCTTATTTTACAACAAATCTGTACAAGAAATGTATGACATCTTTTGTGAGAAATATGGGAAGATAGTAGATTGCTGCATACCTGTCACCAAAGTAGGTGTAATTCATGCCAGAGAGAAATGGTTCGATAATGGGTGCAAAAGAGCTAAGGAGTGGAGAGACAAATGCTGGAAAAGGTATAGGAGGAGAAAAAACATAAATGCCTGGCAAACCTACAAAAGAGCAAGAAATGACTACCTAAGTAAAAGGAGAGAGGCAGAGAGAGATTATGAGAGGGACATCACCAGGAAGGCTAAAGAAAATCCCAAGCTTTTCCACAGTTTTATCAGAGGAAAACTGAAGGTAAAAGAACAGGTTTTAAGGCTAAAGAGAGCGGATGGAAGCATCACTGAGACGGACGAAGAGATCTGCAAAGAATTGAACAAGGAGTTTCAGTCAGTATTTACAGTAGAAAATACCCCACCCCCTCAGATTGCAGTGATAGAAGCTCAAGGGCCGGTATTAGAGAACATCAACCTTACAGCCACAGAGGTATGCAAAGCGCTGATGGATTTAGATTTCATAAAGCTACAGGTCCTGATGACATATCCCCTCATGTGCTTAAAAAATGCGCAAACACAATATCAGTGGCACTAAGTATCATATTTAAGGAGTCACTGGAGTCGGGGGAGATTCCAAGATGCTGGAAACAAGCAAATGTGATACCTATCTTCAAAAAGGGAAGGCGGGATACGGCTCTGAACTATAGACCAGTTTCCTTGACCAGCATAGTTTGCAAAGTTATGGAGAAACTACTAAGGAAACATATCTCTCTTCACTTGGAATCCTTCAACTTTTTGTCAGTGAGGCAACATGGCTTCAGAGAAGGTAGATCAACAGTAACAAACTTATTAGAATTTTATGATGAGGTAAGCCAAATCTTACAGGAAAGAGAGGGCTGGGCAGATTGCATATTCCTAGACTTCCAGAAAGCGTTTGACACTGTTCCACATGGGAGACTTATTAGGAAGCTGCACTCAATGGCTAGAATAGGTGGAAATGTTTTGGAATGGATAAAAACTTACTTAGAAGGAAGGGAACAGAGGGTTAGAGTAAGACACTCAGTGTCTGAATGGAGAAGAGTTAGTAGTGAAGTTCCACAGGGTTCAGTTTTAGGGCCACTTTTGTTCCTTGTATATGTAAATGACCTACCAGAGTCTGTAAATTCATTCATGAATATGTTTGCAGATGATGCAAAGATTGTGAAGAAAGTAAAAAACGAGAACAATGGTAGAGAACTTCAGGAGGATCTAAATAATCTGCATGAGTGGTCAGAAAAGTGGCTAATGAAATTCAATACCTCAAAATGTAAGGTAATGAGAATGGGTACAAGTGCAAGAAGGCCCAAGCTTGACTACTCGGTGGCTGGAGTACAACTTCAAGAGACAGAAAATGAGAGAGATCTAGGAGTAAACATACTGGCAGATTTGTCTCCAGAAATACATATAAATGGCGTAGTAAGGGCAGCATATGCATTCTTATCAAATGTAAGGGTAGCCTTCAGGCACATGGACAAGGAAATGTTCAGAAATATTTATGTAACCTATGTGAGGCCAAAACTCGAATATGCAGCCCCCTTTTGGAATCCGCACTTGAAAAAGCACATAGCTAAGCTTGAAAAAGTTCAAAGACATGCCACGAAACTGGTGCCAGAAATACGCAATCTCGGTTATGATGAGAGGCTGAGGGAATTAGACTTGCCATCACTCGAAGCTAGAAGAGTAAGGGGGGATATGGTGACAGTCTTTAAATTCCTTCATGGTTATGATAGAGTGGATAGGGATCGATATTTCGATATGGCTGGCTCTAGAACTAGAGGTCATAGTTTGAAGCTTCGTAAGAAAACTTCTTTGCAGGATGTAAGGAAATACTTTTTCAGTGTAAGAGTAGTTGATAATTGGAATTGGCTAAGCGAGGAGGTAGTTAATGCTATCTCAATCCATAGTTTTAAGGACAGGTACGATAAGTATCACTAAGTCTAACATGGAACCGATGAGGAGACGGGAAGATACGAGCTTTGGGCTCTTTCCCGTAAACACAATTAGGTAATCACAACAGGCAACACACACACACACACATCTGATACTCTTCCAAAGCCAGTAATGTTACGGAACCTTAAACTTTCCTTTCTATTAATCTCAAAGCTAAAAATAATTTATTATAAATTACCTATACCATAAAAAGTCATAATAACTTCATGACTAAAATGAAAATTACTAATAATATAAATACCCAAACCCATTATGCTTAACAGTCAATTACTAGTATTCCCCACTCCACTCCACCCCACACCCCATTCCCCACTCCACTCCACACCCCATTCCCCACTCTTCCCCACTCCACCTCACACCCCATTCCCCACTCCACCACACTCCCCATACCCCCACTCCACCCCACACCCCATTCCCCACTCCACCCCACACCCCATTCCCCACTCCACCCCACACCCCATTCTCCACTCCACCCCACACCCCCTGTTTATAGATACACATATAGTCAATAATACTAACCCCCCCATTCATAATTTCAGAGCCCCTTTTCCCCCCTGGTAGTGAGGAAAAGTGCAGAAGTTATTTGTGAACGGAAGTTAGTTATGTTTAAAATTTAGTCAGGTTAGGTTCGGTTAGGGTAAGTTTTGGTTAGGTTGGGTATGGGAGAGCTGATATACGTAGCTACCAGTTAGGAAAAGTATTTTTTTTTTATGATTGTGACACCAGGACGGGCCAAAAAAATAGAATTAAACAGCCCTGCTCGGGCCTGGGCACGAAGAATACATAAAGAGAAACAGAGATGGAGAGTGTAATGACTTGTCAGATGTGAAGGGATAATAAAAGATGTGTAATGAATATCCAAGAATATTCAGTGTAGCTGTAGGCATAGAAAAAGAACCGTCCTGGACAGACCTATTTAAGTTCAAAAAAAAAACTTCAGCTGCAGTATCGCAACAGGCAGATGGTGCCATGAGCCTACCTACTACATGTTATGAAATTACAGCTATCATTAATTTAAACGGTAAAATGATTTTATGATAATTTCCATGGGTAAAACTTATTTTAGAAAACATTTCTGGTAGATATTATGGATATATCGCATGGAACTCTCTTCCCCCTTCTGTCTTTCCTATGTCTTATGACCTATCATCCTTCAAAAAGCAGATCTATCGTCATCTCAGGGCCTAGTCCTCCATATCTCTGAGTCCTCTGTACTTTGACTGTTTTTTTCTGTCATTTTCCTTAGTGTGACATTACCTCATCACTGCCTTGTCCTTAACCTTTTTCTTTTCCTTTGTCTTGATGTTTTCTCGTTCCCGGGCCTTTGTTGATGAGGGCAGTATCTGCCTGTCCCGGTGTCACACTCATAAACACCTCATTTCCGAGAAAAATAAGTAGCAATATCGGTTAATTTCATATAAAAAATAATAATAATAATTAGGAGAACCACATTTCCTTGTCCAAATTGATTAGAGGGCTTCAATTTCACAATTATTCTAGGGCGGGGTTTGATATCCTGACGTGTTTAAGGCAATTATCGTCCTTTTAATTGCCTGTAATTTCTTTCGGTAAACGCTTAGAATGATTGATATTATTAATGTTTTCTTTCATAGTCTTGGAAGGGGGAGGAGTCAGAAATTGCTGTTCAATTATTATTTTTTTTTTTACATTTGCTTATTTATTCATATATAAAATTATTTATTTATTTACTAATTTACATATATTTTTTTTATATTTACCATCTTAGTTAATTAGTTATTGTCGTAGAATCGTAAATTCTAAAATTAGATGAATAATTTTTTTATTATTCTCAGTATAATTTCTGTAAATTAATTTTCTTCTAATTTGCTTCTAGCAGAGAGAGATCCTGTTCTGTCAGTCTTTATCCCTAACTTATTTACCATAGGCTTCATTATCGGCTTCTTTTCATACTTTCGCCTTTCCTCAGTATAATAACTGTAAATGAATTCTCTTCTAATTTGCTTCTAGCAGAGAGAGATCCTGTTCTGTCAGTCTTTATCCCTAACTTATTTAACTTAGGCTTCATTATCGGCTTCTTTTCATACTTTCGCCTTTCCTCAGTATAATAACTGTAAATGAATTCTCTTCTAATTTGCTTCTAGCAGAGAGAGATCCTGTTCTGTCAGTCTTTATCTCTAACTTATTTACCTTAGGCTTCATTGTTGGCTTCTTTTCATACTTTCGCCTTTCCTCAGTATAATAACTGTAAATGAATTCTCTTCTAATTTGCTTCTAGCAGAGAGAGATCCTGTTCTGTCAGTCTTTATCCCTAACTTATTTAACTTAGGCTTCATTATCGGCTTCTTTTCATACTTTCGCCTTTCCTCAGTATAATAACTGTAAATGAATTCTCTTCTAATTTTCTTCTAGCAGAGAGAGATCCTGTTCTGTCAGTCTTTATCCCTAACTTATTTAACTTAGGCTTCATTATCGGCTTCTTTTCATACTTTCGCCTTTCCTCAGTATAATAACTGTAAATGAATTCTCTTCTAATTTTCTTCTAGCAGAGAGAGATCCTGTTCTGTCAGTCTTTATCCCTAACTTATTTAACTTAGGCTTCATTATCGGCTTCTTTTCATACTTTCGCCTTTCCTCAGTATAATAACTGTAAATGAATTCTCTTCTAATTTGCTTCTAGCAGAGAGAGATCCTGTTCTGTCAGTCTTTATCCCTAACTTATTTAACTTAGGCTTCATTATCGGCTTCTTTTCATACTTTCGCCTTTCCTCAGTATAATAACTGTAAATGAATTCTCTTCTAATTTGCTTCTAGCAGAGAGAGATCCTGTTCTGTCAGTCTTTATCTCTAACTTATTTACCTTAGGCTTCATTGTTGGCTTCTTTTCATACTTTCGCCTTTCCTCAGTATAATAACTGTAAATGAATTCTCTTCTAATTTGCTTCTAGCAGAGAGAGATCCTGTTCTGTCAGTCTTTATCCCTAACTTATTTAACTTAGGCTTCATTATCGGCTTCTTTTCATACTTTCGCCTTTCCTCAGTATAATAACTGTAAATTAATTCTCTTCTAATTTGCTTCTAGCAGAGAGAGATCCTGTTCTGTCAGTCTTTATCTCTAACTTATTTACCTTAGGCTTCATTGTTGGCTTCTTTTCATACTTTCGCCTTTCCTCAGTATAATAACTGTAAATGAATTCTCTTCTAATTTGCTTCTAGCAGAGAGAGATCCTGTTCTGTCAGTCTTTATCCCTAACTTATTTAACTTAGGCTTCATTATCGGCTTCTTTTCATACTTTCGCCTTTCCTCAGTATAATAACTGTAAATGAATTCTCTTCTAATTTGCTTCTAGCAGAGAGAGATCCTGTTCTGTCAGTCTTTATCCCTAACTTATTTAACTTAGGCTTCATTATCGGCTTCTTTTCATACTTTCGCCTTTCCTCAGTATAATAACTGTAAATGAATTCTCTTCTAATTTGCTTCTAGCAGAGAGAGATCCTGTTCTGTCAGTCTTTATCCCTAACTTATTTACCATAGGCTTCATTATCGGCTTCTTTTCATACTTTCGCCTTTCCTCAGTATAATAACTGTAAATGAATTCTCTTCTAATTTGCTTCTAGCAGAGAGAGATCCTGTTCTGTCAGTCTTTATCCCTAACTTATTTAACTTAGGCTTCATTATCGGCTTCTTTTCATACTTTCGCCTTTCCTCAGTATAATAACTGTAAATGAATTCTCTTCTAATTTGCTTCTAGCAGAGAGAGATCCTGTTCTGTCAGTCTTTATCCCTAACTTATTTAACTTAGGCTTCATTATCGGCTTCTTTTCATACTTTCGCCTTTCCTCAGTATAATAACTGTAAATGAATTCTCTTCTAATTTTCTTCTAGCAGAGAGAGATCCTGTTCTGTCAGTCTTTATCTCTAACTTATTTACCTTAGGCTTCATTGTTGGCTTCTTTTCATAGTTTCGCCGTATGTCATTTATCCAATTTCGAAAAGGAAACAAAATTATCTTCTTTCCTTTCCTTATTCTCTCATTTACTTTTCCTACATCACTCATTCACTCACTCTCATTCCCAGAATGGTCTGTGTTTTATTTAAGAATCTGGAGAAGAAAGTCATTCTCTTCTCTTTCTTTCGAACGCTTTTCCTTATCCACCGTCTCTCACTCACTCCTTAGATAGAGCTCAAATACCTGTGATGATGATGATAATGATGGAGGTGTGGTGTGTGTGTGTGTGTGTGTGTGTGTGTCGGGACAGACAATGCTTCATTCCCTCCCTCAGGACCTCGTTAAGAAGTCCAAGTGAAAATCTCTCGTTCTTTCATGCCTACGTTTACACTCATAATGGCTACTTACCTCGCCTTTTCAGCCCTCGTTTTGAGTCCTATTTCGAGTCTAATGGTCTCAGAAGGCTTGGTTACACGTCCTACCCACACCTCTCGTCTAAACCCGCAGCCACCTTGTCCCTACCACCCTTTGCCCCACACATCTACAAGATTTTTATATTTATGTCTCTTATTCATATACTTCGCTGTTAATCGTCTTCCACTTCTTGTTATTATCATCATCATCATCATTATTTTCATTATTATTATTATTATTATTATTATTATTATTATTATTATTATTATTATTATTATTATTATTATTATTATTATTATTATTATTATTATTATTATTATTATTATTGTTATTATTATTATAGTCACCGTGGTTCAAGCGGTAGCGTCCGCGACTTTGAGGCGTCAGGTCTAGGGTTCGCACCCCGTCACGGTCTGAGGTTAGCAAGGGCATGCACTCAGGGTAACGATTACATTTGCCAAAACAAGTCCTTCGCAAGAAGGCAACCGTCCTAGCCCTTGGTAGAAAAGGGAGTCCGTGACGTAAAACCGAACTTTAATGTTCTTGGAGAGCTATATTTATGTTCTCTTTTAAGTGTATTACTCTTTGTTTTGTATAAAAATGGAAATAAATGTCTGTTTGTTTTTGCTCTCTCTCTCTCTCTCTCTCTCTCTCTCTCTCTCTCTCTCTCTCTCTCTCTCTCTCTCTCTCTCTCTCTCTCTCTCTCTCACACACACACACACACATACACACATACACACACACACACACACACACACACACGCACACACACACACACACGCACACACACACACACAAAATCTCTTTTCCCATATTTATCACTCCTCTTCTCTCCCTCCCTCACATATTTCTATCCTCGTATTTGCATCTTTTTCTCATCTCATCCTTATCTCATCCTATCCTTCTTCCATCACCTAATATCTTCATCCAGGGATACCCACCGACTGGCAGGATGAATGTTCTTAACTACACGCTAAGACGATTTGATAACGAAATCCTAATACCTTGAGTGATAGGTAGAGATAGATAGAGAAATATAAGATATATCTGTGTGTATTTAGAGTATCTAAAGACTAAGTCTCAATCATGTGTATCTGGCGACTGGTTTGGAGTCTGTTTCATCATATTCAGTTTATTGTTTTCTTCTCTGTCAGGTTGTTACAACGCCGCGACCCTATGTAAAAAGAGAACTTGTAGTGTATGTTAACTATTTATATGTTTTATGAGTGTTATTGAGTTCCAATTCTCCATCATGTATCTGTATTTTTTATTTAACCTCCTCTTCCGTTTGTCACACATCAGCGACCCTATGTAATATGAAAAACTTTCACTCTTTCTTCATTGCAAATAAATGAAGAAGGATTGGAAGTCAATGTTCCCGTTTTACGTCAAGGATTCCCTTTTCTACCAAGGGCTTGGACGGTTGCCTTCTTGCGAAGGACTTGTGTTTGGCAGATGTAGTAATTATTACCCTGAGTGCATGCCCTTAACACTCATAAACTAATAAATAGAGAATATATACCACAAGCTTTCTTTTTACATGGGGTCGCTGCATTATGACAACCTGAGAGAGATGAAAACAATTGAAGGATGAAACAAACCAGTCGACAGTAACACGTGACTGATTTTTCAGTTCATCGTAATTAAAGGAAGTGTGGCTTTGTATTTTAGTAGGGACAAAGTTCCGGCCGCCACAAAACAGCGACCCCTCGTTACTGGTAAAAACTTACTGAAAAAAGGAAAGATGGTTGATTATTTGTTTTTATATTTTGCGGGTTCTTAATTTCAACACGGTGATTTGCATCAGCAGAGAGAGCTGAAGGAAAATAAAGCCAAAATATGTATACCTAATTTTGGCCTGAAGTGGGCCTATACAGTTGTTTATTTTACAAATTCCGAATGCTTCCAGATGTCGGTGTCTTATCAACTGAACCCATGGCATCAAATTTATCTCTGATGCATTGTTAGATTGGCACCCTTGTAGGTGAAGGAGTGCCAGAGGAGGCCTCTGGCACTCCTTCACCTACAAGGGTGCCAATCCAACAACGCATCAGAAATAAACTTGATGCCATGGGTTCAGTTGGTAAGACACCGACATCTGGAAGCATTCGTAATTTGTAAAATAAACAACTGTATAGGCCCACTTCAGGCCAAAATTATTCTCAACCGCTTAAGGGGGGTACAGACGATCATTATTACTGTCAGTAAAAATACTGACACTATTCTATTGGTGTGAACTACTACGTCCATATGATGGACACACCAACAGTAAAAATGACAGTACAGGAAATACTGTCAGTAATATTGATCGTTTGTTTAGCCCTTTAGCATTTCCAGTCTTCCAGTATCTATTTTTTTTTCTGTTTTAAGTGACACAATCAGTGCCATTTCGAATGGAGGGACGCAGCCAGGTTTGAGCTGGGGAATTATGGCTGGATGCCCTTGCGATCTCCCCGCGGTGGGATCGATCTCGTGACAGTCAGGCTCGTCATTTCTCAACTTGCTCGCTTTACCACTGAGTTACCGCGACCCTCCCTGTTTTCAGTGTTCCATGACTTTTCCAGAATCCACTTTCTTTGTTCTTCACAATCATTCTCTGCCATCTTTCTCAGTGCCTGTAACAGAAAAAGAAAATATATGCTTTCTTTTGGCCCTCCTTGTATATGAAGAAAATTAGTAAAATTGAATTAATATGAGAGAGAGAGAGAGAGAGAGAGAGAGAGAGAGAGAGAGAGAGAGAGAGAGAGAGAGAGAGAGAGAGAGAGAGAGAGAGAGAGAGAGAGAGATTTAAAAAAATGCTTCGAGCAGTGTTTTATGCAATTTATTTATTTAAATATTTATGTACAATTACCCATTATACATAGGAACACAGACAGGTTGGAGCTGGGGATTTATGGTTGGATACCTTCCTAACGCACCGCGGTGGGTTCGATCACGGGGTTATCACTTCCAGAATTGAGGGTTCCGAGGTTACCTTTTGGAAGCAAAGATAAGCCGGTTTTACGTTACGGACTCCCTTTTCTACCAAGGGCTAGGACGGTTGCCTTCTTGCGATGACTTGTTTTGGCAGATGTAATCGTTACCCTGAGTGCATGCCCTTTGCTAACCTCAGACCGTGACGGGGCGCAAATCCTCGACCTGACGCCTCAATGTCCCGGACGCTACCGCTTTAGTCACGGTGACTACTTTAATTTGTTATAAATATTTTCATTTTTTTTCTATTTCGGTCTTATGTAAATTCAAGTTGTGTTTTCAACATGTAAATTCTGCCTTATTTACATATATACTCATAAACGTAACTTATATATTTACATAAAATTTATTTATTATTAATATTTTGATAGTTTTTTCTAATTTTTCAGCCATTTCATAATTCTTCGTATTTTATGTTTATAAATAATTGCTTTTTAACTTCTGCTATCCTTTAATGCCTCCTTTTCTAAGATTTCACATTCCTTCGTAGTTTTCAAATTGTTCCGTACAATTTGCCTTGTGTTTCGTGACATAATTTGAACGTTACATAAAGTTTTCGAAATCTTGGTGATGACGCAAGAGATACAGAAAGCTTCATGGTAAAAAAAAAAAAATAAATATTATTAAGTTTTATTTATATGATATACAGATTTTTCGTCAGTTTGAGTGACTTTTTTTCGTAGAATTTTCCTGTTTTTCGTCAGCGTATCCTACTTTCATATGGAGTCGCTTTATTTTACTAGCTTCATGGATATGTTAGTGTTGGTTTTAGCTCAAAGTTTTATGGCCGGATACCTTTCTCCCTCACAAAAACCTTCACCACTGATCCGAGTTTGAATCCGACACCGAGTTAACATGGCTTGTTCCCCCATTGGCCAGATATATATATATATATATATATATATATATATATATATATATATATATATATATATATATATATATATATATATATTATGTGTGTGTGTGTGTGTGTGTGTGTGTGTGTGTGTGTGTGTGTGTGTGTATGTAATCAATAAGTATATTTGTCATTTACCTTTTCTTATTGTAGGTTAATTGAAACCAAGAGTTCATTGTAATGAAAATATAATAATAATAATAATAATAATAATAATAATAATAATAATAGTAATAATAATAATTATCTTCCTCTGCTCAGCTTGAACCCATTTTTATATGGGGTCGCCGTTGTGAATGAGTCGTCTCCATCTATTTCTGTTCTGTGCTTCATATTCATCAATACCCTTCCATTGCAAGTCTTCCCCTATACAATCACGCCATCTTTTTTTCTTGGTCTTCCTCTCCTCCTTCTACCCCGAACTTCCATCTCCATCGTATGTCTTCCAACATAATGTTCGTCCCGTCGTACCAAGTGTCCATACCATCTAAGCCTTCCCTCTTGTATTTTCTTTGATAATTCAACTACCTTTGTCGATCTTCTTATATACACCCACGATAACAGTAATGGCAAACCACCCACACAAACGAACAGACAAACGTAATATCTACTTTGTTTTGCTTTTGCTGGTCTGGTTTCGATACAATGAGTAGTGTCGATAATGCAAGAGTGTATTTTCTGTGAATTTGTCCTGAATAGAGTACCCAGCTTATTGAGAAAAAAAAATAAAGCTCACTGACGCTTAAGCTTAAAAATAAACACGTGGGTGGTGCTCAAGTGAATGACAAAAAAAAAACTTGTTAGGTATTTGCGGATTTTTGTGTATTTTTTTTTAATGTCTATTGGTGTCGCTTTCATAAGAGATGGTTGAGTTTTGTTGTGGTGTGTGTGTGGTGTGTGTGTGTGTGTGTGTGTGTGTGTGTGTGTGTGTGTGTGTGTGTGTGTGTGTGTGTGTAAGGGAGATGGGTGTACGTGAGACAGATTAAGAGAGTTTTTAATGTACCATATGAGAGAGAGAGAGAGAGAGAGAGAGAGAGAGAGAGAGAGAGAGAGAGAGAGAGAGAGAGAGAGAGAGAGAGAGAGAGAGAGAGAGAGAGAGAGAGAGAGAGACTACGGAACGCTAGTACCTTTGTTATTAGTGTACAGTACATTATTCAAGCCTGTAATACTGCGTCTGTATATTGATGTGATTACC
>JAXCGZ010020079.1:0-23591 GCA_037179515.1 Halocaridina rubra
TGAGATTATCTTAAACATTTGTTTAGTCCGCAAGTTGAACTCAAGCTAACAATGAGATTATCTTAAACGTTTGTTTAGTCCGCAAGTTGAACTCAAGCTAACAATGAGATTATCTTAAACGTTTGTTTAGTCCGCAAGTTGAACTCAAGCTAACAATGAGATTATCTTAAACGTTTGTTTAGTCTGCAAGTTGAATTCAAGCTAACAATGAGATTATCTTAAACGTTTGTTTAGTCCGCAAGTTGAACTCAAGCTAACAATGAGATTATCTTAAACGTTTGTTTAGTCCGCAAGTTGAACTCAAGCTAACAATGAGATTATCTTAAACGTTTGTTTAGTCCGCAATATACTTTAAACAACTGAGTAGATAAATTTCCCACGTTAGTTGAATATGATGTTGTATATAAACATAAAATGCTTAGAGTGCATAAATAGATAATAATGCTATATTGAATAAGAATATGAATGCATATATAGTAATGATGTAATTTTGCTACGTAATTAGATTCAACAATTGAATACATCAATATATTCATCCATACATCCATCCATACACACATAAATACATACATACACAATGGCTGCAATTATCATTGTATGGAGAATTACCGAGTCAAAGCACACACAAATTGACCAGAAACAGATATACCTCGATCAGTCCTCTTAGTGAGGTATGTTAGTGTCTGATGGATATAAATATATAATTATATAACCGAGTGTCTCTGTTCACTCTACATTTACTTCCCAAGTTCACTCTTGACAACATTTTGCATTTTGTGTCAATCTTTGTTGTACAAGTCTTGGCAAATGACAAGGAAACACAGAGGGTCTAAAAGATAAATAAACCTTACAACTTAACTGCTATACTAGGAATGAACGCATTCTTTCTGAATCCCTTTTGGTTCATATAACAGTTTCCCCCAACCTCACTCGTGGTTTCGTTTTCGCATTTAGTTCAAATCCCAATCTACTTAGGGATCAACAATAATCATATAAGCACATTGATATATGTGAAAACATGAATTATATATATATATATATATATATATATATATATATATATATATATATATATATATATATATATATATATATATATATATATATAAACACACACACCAGTTCATATTTATATATTTATCCTGTATATCAAAATTTTCAAAAATTCTTTCCTAAAATTAAATGTCTTTTCTACAGGTCACATTCGCGAAAGAAGAGGTTAATCTACTGGACCAGTGAGAGGAGATTGTCCCTACCGCCGACAACAACGGCGTTGTTAACTCCGACACTAAGCTTACCCTTCATACGAGATCTTCAGCCGGGCTATGGAGCCTCCATGACGATATCTATACCCTTCAAGAGTAAGGATCTGGGCTAGTTCTGGTGAGGGTCAAGTGCCCTCAATCGATGGTTAACCCTGTACAGTTGTTGTCGTTCTCTAGGTTGCCTGGCCGATCATCCCCGAGTCCCTAAGAAAGGCCACTGCAGATCCCGAGCTTTCCCACAGAACTCTCAGGGAGTGTATGTTGTGTTGTTGGCGCATGTGGTTACAAGGACTGACTCTGTATAGATATTCCCTAGCGGTTTACATAAGGGACAATCCCTCCGTGTTCTCATCAGAATTTTTGCAGAATGAGAAACCAAGAATCAAAATGGAGGGTTTGGAGGGGGGGGGGGGAGCTTTGGGAGTTGAATATAATAAAGACAAATGAAAAGGATGAAATAATAGAGCAATGTGAAGATAGTGATATACAGTTTGCGAGAGCTTGATTTGGAGCATATCAGACTAAAATAATATAAAAATGTAGCTCATTGAGGAATGATAAAAGGCACAGGGAGATGATGATGATGATAATAATACCAATAATAATTACAATAATAGTAATCTTAATAATAATAATAATAATAATAATAATAATAAAAATAACAATAATAATAATAAATATTTTCATTGTAAACATTTTCTAAGTTAGTAACACAAATATAGATAATTATTACTAATTAATAATAATAATAATAATAATAATAATAATAATAATAATAATAATACATACATACATAGGAATGGTTCTATTCCCCCTTGCAAGGGGGGGAGCCGAGCCAAGAAAATTTCATGCACCACGATCAACAGATACCTCAACTATTTCCCCCCTTACTATTCTGTTTGGGTCACCCACACGGTAGGTGGGCAAGGTTATTTTACAGTCAGACCCGACCGCCGCAGCTGGTTTACCCCCACTGCGTCATCACATGGCAACTCCCCTTACATCCATCCATTACAGTTCACTGAGCTAGCGGGTGCGAGAAATCCCTTTGGCCCATGTCATCTATGCACAATCATCCTCCACTCATTCCTATCTCTTGCACGTTCTCTTCCCTGCTTCACAGACATTCCACGTGCATCCGATGCTCTTTTCACGCCATCCATCCATCTCATTCAAGGTCTTCCTCTTGTCCTAACTCCAATCACTTCTGCACTCCACACTCTCTTCACTATTCGTTCATCACTCATCCTTTCCATTTCATCACTCATCCTTTCCATGTGTCCAAACCAACTCAATACTCTCTGATCTAACCTACCCCTTCTCTGCCTGATCTCCCCATTTCTTACTCTATCTATTCTAGATACACTAATCATCCTTCTCAAACACCTCATCTCCATTACATTCAATTTTTCTTTTCATCTTCTCTTGCACTCCAAGTCTCTGCTCCATACAGCGCTGTCGGCACGATCTCACTAGCATATATTCTTCTCTTGGTATTCATTCCCAAATACCTATTTCTCACCACACTTTCCAATCCACCTAAATATGTACTTGCTTCCTTCACTCTATGACTTACCTCCGTATCCACTCGTCCATTCCTTGATACGTGCGACCCCAGGTACTTAAAACTTTCAACATCTTCAAACAACTCCCAACTGACTCCTACATTCAATCTGCCAACATTAACATTCCTCATGCATCTTATAGCTTTACTTTTACCAATAATCACCCGCAATTTTCTTCTTTCACACACCCAAACTAACCCATTCACCAAATGATTCAGTTCATGCCCCATTCCAAAACTTCCCTCTATGACTTTGTCAAGCATGTATTTCATCCTAATATAAGAGTGTACATCACAATTTCAGTGAGAAAATGGTATTTACAGCTTCTGAGAAAGTCAATTTAAACAAGAGAATTTATTGTTGTTTTAGATTCTCCACCCACGGATGGGTGGAACGGGTCATGGAGGACCCATAGGGCAGTCGCCAGCCGGCATAGGCCCCAACCCCCCACTGTGGTGCCTAGCCACAGCAGTAACCTCCCCAGTAAACAGCTTAAACTCTCTTGCCTGGACGAGGCGCGATCCCTCGACCTCGCGAATGCGAGGCCAGCGCATTACCACTGTACTAGCCAGGAGGCTAGAATTTATTGCTTGGACTTGACTTCAGCACATTACTATTCAAAAGGGAAGTATTTCCATTCAAACAAATATCGATTCTTTGGTTTTTCCTATTGAACATTTCAACTGAACTTCAGTTCCTATTATATTATAATCATTGGAAACTGTTTCTTGTGTTCATAAACCTAAGTAAAATCTGTAACTTCGACCTTTTGAGAACTATCTGTTTTTCCCCCTTACTCTCAAATTTTGTAGTTTCCTCTTATTAAAGATGAAAGGAATTTGTGTGCATTTTCTCAATTATTTTGCTTCTGCTTTGCTGTTCTGTTTAGTGAAATGTATGAATAAGAAATAATAATCTTGTTTCCCACATAATATTTTTTTTAGTTATTCTTTCTTCGTGCTTTCATACTAAGATACTGGATGATTGGGAAATACTTTTGAAAAGTCAGGTTGATTTCCTAGTAACTTTTCCTTATAAAAAGGGAAACATTAAATACCTAATAGAATAAATAAGAAAATAGTTTACGCATTTGCCAATAGGTCTGCAACTGTATCATTTTATTTCCAACTTAGAAGCTTAATTGAGCAAACATTTAAATATCAGATATTTTGGAAAGAAAAAATAAATAAACCACGTAAAAACTTAGCCCTCTCACTCCAGTCCTCCATCCAAAGGCAAATAAAATGAAAAAAAATGAATATATGGAAGGATAGACCTTTCTACATAATTTGCATTCATGTAATTTAAGAAAGTTGTTAAAATGCCCAACTATGCCCTGCTTTTAAAAAAGTCAAATCAATATATAAGCTGGGTTATGATGATGAGTTTTCTTATATCTATTATACTCTCTCAAAATATAATTCCATACTACTTACTTTGCTATCATTGGCTCCAAGAGCGATATGAATTATCATTATCAAATCTTTCGGTTTCTCCCGACAGGGGTCCCCACAGTGAAGCAATCGTCTCCTTTTTGCCTAATCCCCTGCGTCCTTCTCTGTTATATCACACACAACCTCATCTCCTCCCTCACCACATCCGTAAACCTCCTCTTTGGCCTACCTCTTCCCCTCCAGCATGGCATCTCCATCCTCAGCATTTTTCTCCCATCATACCCCTCATCCCTCCTCATCACATGCTCAAGCCATCTCAGTCTCGCCTCTCTCACCATCTCCCCAAACCTCTCAACCTGCGCTGACCCTCTACTGTACTCTCTATCCAAGAAAGATATGAATAATGCTCCAAACATTATATAATTCTTAAGTCAAGTCCTCTGCATCCGATACTTGTAACAATCTTTAAAAAGCTCTTGGGGAAATCTGTCCTAGTGCTTCTATCTAACAACTTTTTAGAAAACCAGTGGAAAACAAATTAAAAATATGCCAATTACCATATCTTATAATCAAAATATTTCGAATTGATGCTTACTTCAGATCTGTTTACTTAAAGAGTTAGTTTCTTCATTAACCATTTTTTCCCCCAAATATAAAAAAAACTTAATTACTTTCCTTTACATGACTTTTCCCAAGAATAATAAAAAGTGGGAAGACCTTATGACTAAAGAATCTTTTTATCTGTTCTCAGGTGATTTGTCGAAACTTATAGTGTTAAGTGATAATGTTGGTAATACACAGAGACTGTATCTATAGATGTGTGTGTGTGTGTGTGTGTGTGTGTGTGTAACTATCTAAAATGTGCTTATGGGGAAAGAGACCTATGGTCGTAACTCCCCGTCTCCTCATCGGTTTCATTTGTTTACTCAATGACATGTGTGTGTGTGTGCGTGTGTGTGTGTGTGTGTGTGTGTGTGTGTGTGTGTGTGTGTGTGTGTGTGTGTGTGTGTGTGTGTGTGTGTGTGTGTGCGTGTGTGTGTGTGTGTGTGCTATGCATCCAGATCATTAAATAAAATATTAAACAAAATTTAGGCATTAAATTTTTGTGAGAGAAACTTAGAGAGCCTTATTTGTAAGGATCCCTTAACATAGACAACCTGTCCTTATTTTTCTTTCGATACCTCTAATATATATATATATATATATATATATATATATATATATATATATATATATATATATATATATATATATATTCTACCATGCTGTATTTTCTAATAATTTTCTAAGTCTTCTCCAAGACCTGACGATCGCTTCTCTCACAGAAGTAGCACTTGACAAAGGGACAATTCTTTTATATACCTTAATTCTTGCATAAAATGAAAAGAAGAAATTCTTTAGAGAGAAAGTCTACATGTAGTCCTCCAACAATTTTAAAATTATGAGTCTACCTAATCGCTATCTTGGGATAACTGACCTTTTTATAATTTTCTTTAGTTGTCTAAGTGACTTACCGAGCAGAACGACCTCCACTGACCTGACTTGACCCTCTTACAGTTACATTTGATGACCTAGGCTTGACCTCACCGGAAAATCCTTGGGGAATCTGGCCAGGCTTAAGCGTATTTGGTGGCTTAGGAGGTAAGAAGAAAAGAGATGCTTTTAAGCCACTTCCTGGCATCAACTGGGCTGGCGGAGACAGGTAAGACAAAAATTCATTGACAAAAATATTTGCCAAATACTCTCTAATATCTATATAATTAAGACACTAGGGAAAAAGAGTCCATAATGGAGTCCTACACTTGGGACAGTAGCTTATTAGGAAGTCCTACACTTGGGATACTAGTTCATAAGGAAGTCCTACACTTGGTATAGTAGTTCATAATGAGGATCTACACTTGGGACACTTGCGATAGGAGTCCATAAGGAAGTCCTACACTTGGGATAGTGGTTCATAATGAAGTCCTACACTTGGGATGGTAAGGAAGTCCTACACTTGGGATAGTAGTTCAAAAGGAAGTCCTACACTTGGGATAGTGGTTCATAATGAAGTCCTACACTTGGGATGATAAGGAAGTCCTACACTTGGGATAGTAGTTCAAAAGGAAGTCCTACACTTGGGATAGTAGTTCATAAGGAAGTCCTACACTTGGGAAAATGGTCCATAATGAAGTCCAACACTTGGGAAAATAGTTCATATTGAAGTCCTACACTTGGGAAAATACTTCATAAGGATGTCTTACACTTGGGATAGTAGTTCATGATGAGGACCTACACTTGGGACAGCATTTCATAATGAGGACCTACAGTTGGGACAGTAGTTCATAAGGAAATCCTACAATTGGGAAAATAGTTCATAGTGAAGTCCTACTCTTAAGGAAAGAGTTCATAATGAAGTCCTACACTTGGGGAAATGGTTCATAATGAAGTTCCACACTTGGGAAAATAGTTAAAAATTAAGTCCTACAGTTGGAAAAATAGTTCATAATGAAATTCAAGTCTTCTAGCTCTAAGCTGACAACGTTGAACACTTGGTGAAAGAATCCCTATTGAAATCACACATTTACAACTCTTAATAAACAGTTGAAGACCCCTAAGGAAAAAATCCACTATAAAGTCATAGCCTAACAGACCTTGGCTTAACAATGCTGAACACACGTGATCGAGGCAGTGATAAGAACAATTTTAAATTCTAAATTATAAGAACTTAGTTCCTCAGATATATTTATAACAAAGTAAATTAGTTCCTCAGATATATTTATAACAAAGTAAATTAGGTTCTCAGATATATTTATAACAAAGTAAATTAGTTCCTCAGATATATTCATAATAAAGTAAATTAGTTCCTCAGATATATTTATAACAAAGTAAATTAGTTCCTCAGATATATTTATAAGAAAGTAAAGGCCGAACGACTCTAACTTAGGCTCCAATTTAACAACTCAAACAATAATTGCCATAACGACATACAGTTATACTGAATTAATTCCTATGACTTTGGCCCGATTTCTTAAACAGGGTAAACCTTGGATGCCATATTGTTAGTTAGCTAGACACACACAAACGGATTTCATAAACACATCTGACGGGGTTCTGTGTATGGCAAGGATCCCGTAAGGGATCCTAGGCCCGATTTCTTAAACAGTGAAAACCTTGGATACCATATTGTTAGTTATCTAGACACACAAATGGATTTCATAAACGCTTCTGACACTGTTCTGTGTATGGCTAAGATCCCGTACGGGATCCTCTGCCCGATTTCTTAAACAGTGTAAACCTAGGATACTATATTGTTAGTTAGCTAGACACACACAAATGGATTTTTATAAACGCACCTGACGCGGTTCTGTGTATGGCAGGGATTCCGTACGGGATCCTAGGCCAGATTTCTTAAACAGTGTAAACCTAGGATACCATATTGTTAGTTAGCTAGACACACACAAATGGATTTCATAAACGCATCTGACGCGGGGCGGTTCTATGAGACACATTACATCAGACACATAAGTTATTACATAAACCTGACTTCGGTTATAGATCATAAGACAACTAAAATATCTATCAGTAATAGACACTTAGTATATGCAAAGATAAATACTAATAAAATTCAAACTAAAGCAATGTAAAAAGTCGAACCATCAAAAAAAGAAAAAAAAAATCAGTCATATCGTAACTGGATAAAAAAAAAAAAAAAAAAAAAAAAAAAAAAATATATATATATATATATATATATATATATATATATATATATATATATATATATATATATATATATATAGATATATATATATATATATATTATAGCTCAACAATGATTTTCTTTAGAAACGTTTCCATATTATATTATAATCATAAATTTATTCTATAAAAATGTCACTGGCTACAAATTCCAATATTTGAACACTATACAGTTTCTTATCACGAGCATGAACCATAAATATATAGTTTCCTGTATCTGAACTATGATAGACAAATAAGATTATTCAATACGACACATTTAATTCACACACCTGAACTATCTATACTTTCCTGTATCGAATGTTAACTCTTAAAAGTAGTTCCTTAAAATTAGTTTCCTATATTGCATTAATATTCTGAAGCTTGGATACAAAGCCATTTATTCATAACTTTAATATATAAAATACTTTTTATATAGTTTCTATGTAGAATTTTAACCATGAAAACGAGGTTTTTGAATTAGATGATAGTACAAAAATGTTATCAAAGAATATTTACCACTGTAGAGTTTCTTATGCCGAATATTAGCCTTAAAGAAATAATTTTCTGTATTTAATTAGAAACCCTAATATTAGGCTGTGCAAAAATGTTACCTTTTTGGTGTCCAAGCTTGATCAGTCTCTGTATAAATTCCGACGAAAAAAAAAACTATTTCCATATATAAAATGACATTTACGGTGACGTTACTTGAAGTAATAGTTGTAAACAGAAGCGGTATTATTAATTCAATGACTTCCAGAGAGATGATGTACCAGATAGCTGAGGACTCCCTGGCAAACATGGGCATGGACGGCAAAGCGTGTCTCTTGCGGGCGATCTGCGAGATATTTCAAGTTCCTTTCACCAATCACGGATTCTTCGGCGAAGTCCTCGAGCTGTTCCTAAGGTGAGGCCGTTTGACTCTTTTGTTAAACAAGTCCAACGACTTATTCCCTACTTGTCGTAAGATAAGTCTTGGAGGAATCGGGCACCAGGGGTTTGGTTTAGTTTAGTTTAGTTTTATATATATATATATATATATATATATATATATATATATATATATATATATATATATATATATATATATATATATATATATATATATATATATATATATAACCAAAACACTATTGACAGAGGAGAGAGAATATGCAGGTTTTATTGAAGTCATGTCGTTTGGACTGAAAAATATTCTCTTTCTAATTTTATTATTATTATTATTATTATTATTATTATTATTATTATTATTATTATTATTATTATTATTATTACTAATATTATTATTATTATTATTATTACTATTATTATTATTATTATTATTATTATTATTATTATTATTATTATTATTATCTTTATTATTATTAATATTCGTGCTCTGTAAACCATAAAATTAAACTCAGAAAAAATCATATCAATTTTATCGCTGTAAAGTCAGTTATCTCTCAAATCAAGAAACTATGAAAAATATTCCAACACTGTAATAATAAATAAGTCATGTTAATAAATTCAACTATAATACAATAAGGAGTGAGTGAGAATATTCTTCCGTGCTCCCCTGCGTGTCGTAAGAGTCGACTAAATGGGGAGGGGCGAGGGTACTGAGAATATCTTTCTCTGTATTGGGTGAGAATATTCCTCCGTGTTCCCCTGCGTGTCGTAAGAGTCGACTAAATGGGGAAGAGCGAGGGTACTGAGAATAACTTCTGTATTTTCTCTTCCCAAAGAGTCAAGTGTATTTCGCCTCGACTCAGCCACTCCCCTTATATGGGGAAAAATGGCTCATGCATATAGATAGATAGATAGATAATAAATAGATTTCCTTTTTTTCCTAGCGCAAGCAGAGCACCGCACGCAGAGAAACGGCTTAAGGACTACACGAGAGCGGAGAGAATTGGAAGGTCGACGGGAGAATGTTTCGAGTACCACAAAGCCTGTCCACACTCCTTATTCACTAATCCGGGACAACTGCAGTGGGTGTAAGTGAACTGGGGGATAAGCCCCACACTTGTTGACAGTGGTCACAAGACCCATGTAATCACAATGATGTGTAAGCTGCATATACATAATGCTCTTGACAGCCTCATGTATATTATAAGAATCAACATACCTGTTTCTTTGTAATACATAGACATCTAGAACATGTTTGCTGGCATTACTTATAGTGCAGTAGGTATTAACAAATGGAGTTAAAGAGAGGTGAATCATACCAATATATACATACATACATACATACACACATATATATATATGCATACATACATACATACGTACATACAAGCATACATAAATACATACACACATACATATATTCATACATACATACATACAAATACATACACAAACATACATACATACATACCAAGTTTGCCTCTACAAAGATACGTTTTACTTCAATGGGAGTAAGCCACCATATCCCTTTGTAATTTCTGAGTAGGAATCAACACAATTTAAGCTAAATCATTCCTGGAATGCATATTGGAATCTGGGAATAGTTACCTGTTTTAATTAATTCCAGAATACTTTCCACAGATCACTTATTTCTTTCTAAAGAAGACAAGCTATGAACATCACCATCGGATATTCTTGGATATTCGTTACACATGTTTTATTATCCCTTCACATCTGACATGTCACAATACTCTCCATTTCTGTTTCTCTTTATGTTTTTTTCGTGCCAAGGCCTGATGAGGGTAATTTTGTTTGGCCCGTCCTGGTGTAACAATCATAAAAAAAATTATCCAGCATTCTTTGGTATACATAATAAGAACATAAGAACATAAGAATAGAGGACACTGCAACATGCCTACTGGCACACACGAGGCAGCTCCATTTTTGAATTGTATTTTCAGCATGTCTAACCTATTCTATTCTACTCTACTTATTTATTCTATTTTTCTTTTTATGATTTTTCTAATAAGCACTAACCTATTCATACCCACCCTACCTCTGTCATATGTCTATCTAATCTACATTTGAAGGTGTCTAAGGTATTGGCATTTACTATCCTACTAGGAAGCTTGTTCCATGCATCAGCTACTCTATTACCAAACCAATTTTTACCAATTTCCCTTCTGAACCTAAATTTATCAAGCTTAAATCCTTTATTACGAGTTCTGGTTTGATCATGAATTTTTAAAACTTTATTAATATCTCCCTTGTTAATCCCTTTAAACCATTTATACACTTCAATCATATCCCCCCTAACTCTTCGCCTCTCTAGAGAATGTAGATTAAGTTTTTTTAATCTGTCCTCATATGGTAGATTTCTGATATTGTGTATCATCTTGGTCATTCTTCGCTGCACTCTCTCCAAGGATTCAATTTTCATTCTATAATAGGGTGACCAGAATTGCACAGCATAATCTAAATGGGGCCTAACTAATGCAAGATAGAGCTGCAAAATAACTTTTTCCGTCCTATTGCTAACGCTTCTTGAGATAAATCCTAAAATTCTGTTTGCTTTATTTCTGACTGCTGTGCATTGCTCTCTTGGCTTAAGACTACTGCTCACAAGAACTCCCAAATCCCTTTCACACTGAGAACTCATGATTTCATGGTTGTTTAGCTTATAACTAGTATTGTCTTTTATAGTACCCATTTTAACTACTTTACATTTTTCAACATTAAATTCCATTTGCCATTTGTCCGACCATTCAGATAATCTATTTAGATCTTCCTGTAAAGCATGAATGTCTTCTTTTCCATTTATAGTTCTACCTATTTTAGTGTCGTCTGCGAATTTACTTAGGTTACTACTGATATCCGAATCCAGATCATTTAGATATACGATGAATAATAGGGGACCCAGTACCGAGCCTTGTGGTACCCCGCTAGTAACCGAGCCCCACTCTGATTTCTCTCCATTCATGCAAACCCTCTGTTTTCTGTCTTTTAACCATTGTTTGATCCATCTGAGAACAGCTCCTCCTATACCATGAGCTTCCAGCTTTTTAACTAATCTTTTGTGAGGAACTCTATCAAAAGCTTTGCTAAAATCTAGATATATTGTATCATATTCTTTGCCACAATCTACTGCCTCGTAAACTTCTGAATAAAAAGACAGTAAGTTTGTAAGGCACGAAAAACCCTTAAGAAACCCGTGTTGTGAAAGTTTTATCAGTCTGTGTAATTCTAGATGTGCCCTTATTTTATTTGCAATTATGGATTCTAGAATCTTACCCACTGTTGACGTTAAACTTACCGGCCTATAATTATTCTTTTTAACTCGTTCTCCTTTTTTAAATATTGGTACCACATCTGCCAATTTCCACTCTAATTCAAATTCCAGTCCTGCAGCCCTGTTAGTCTTATTATATGTATCATAAGATTACATTTAAGAAAAGCTAAAAAAATTAAGTTTTCCAATAATATGATTGTAATCACCGTGGCTCAAGCGGTAGCATTTGCGACTTTGATGCGTCAGGTAGAGGGTTAGCGCCCCGTCACGGTCTGCGGTTAGCAAGGGCATGCACTCAGGGTAACGATTACATCTGCCAAAACAAGTCTTTCGCAAGAAGGCAACCGTCCTAGCCCTTGGTAAAAAAGGGAGTCCGTGACGTAAAACCGGCACGAAACTATTGCCAATAATATGAATTCTGATCAGTAAAACCAACTGACTTTTAAATCCATTCCATAGTTTTAACAATTATCCGAAAGGTTTCATATTTTTAAAACCTTTCTTGACACAATATATAGTGACTCATTTACAGTGATGGCTTGTCAGGTATGTTGTAGGCTCGAATCCTGTTAAATAATACTAAATTATTACATTTTAGTGCATTAGTAGTCTCCTTGGCAAAATTGTGGCGTATGCGACTCTGAGGCGGCAGGTCGAGGGTTCGCGCCCCGTCACGGACTGAGGTTAGTAAGGGCATACACTCAGGGTAACGATTACATCTACCAAAACAAGTCCTTTGTATGAAGGTAACCGTCCTAGCCCTTAGTAGAAAAGGGAGTTCGTGACGTAAAACCGAATCCATTCATTACATTTTAGTGCATTATTACAGTATTTTATTTTGTTACAGAGAGGACGAGGAAATGATGGATGAAGCACATATGGACCACACAAATTACAACCCTACAAATTCCGAAGACAGAAGCAGCAATAGTAATACATCGAAATTTTTAGAAGATTTTGTAGAAACCACTACGCCTAAATCGGAGGTCAAAAATACTAAAGCGAAACCCAGAAAGTCCAAAATTCCCACTAAGAAGTCAAATTAAGTGTATAAGTGGGTCAAGCTCTGGATAATTTTGTGAAATAATTAAGTGTATAAGTGGGTCAAGCTCTGGATAATTTTGTGAAATAATTAAGTGTAAAAGTGGGTCAAGCTCTGGATAATTTTGTGAAATAATTGTTTAAGTGGGTCAAGCTCTGGATAATTTTGTGAAATAATTAAGTGTATAAGTGGTTCAAGCTCTGGATAATTTTGTGAAATAATTAAGTGTATAAGTGGGTCAAGCTCTGGATAATTTTGTGAAATAATTAATTGTATAAGTGGTTCAAGCTCTGGATAATTTTGTGAAATAATTAAGTGTATAAGTGGTTCAAGCTCTGGATAATTTTGTGAAATAATTAAGTGTATAAGTGGGTCAAAGCTCTGGATAATTTTGTGAAATAATTAAGTGTATAAGTGGTTCAAGCTCTGGATAATTTTGTGAAATAATTAAGTGTATAAGTGGTTCAAGCTCTGGATAATTTTGTGAAATAATTAAGTGTATAAGTGGTTCAAGCTCTGGATAATTTTGTGAAATAATTAAGTGTATAAGTGGTTCAAGCTCTGGATAATTTTGTGAAATAATTAAGTGTATAAGTGGTTCAAGCTCTGGATAATTTTGTGAAATAATTAAGTGTATAAGTGGGTCAAGCTCTGGATAATTTTGTGAAATAATTAAGCGTATAAGTGGGTCAAAGCTCTGGATAATTTTGTGAAATAAGTGTAAATACACAAAATACACAAAAGTGTGAATGAAATTTACAATATTGACAAGTGAAGACCATAGAGGCTTTGGAATAGTAAAAAAAAAAACTATTTTATTTTTCACTTTTCTAAATGCAACATATCTTTTATTTTTAGTAAATCATATCTATATAGGCATTGTAGTCACCGTGGCTCAGGCGGTAGCGTCCACGACTTTGAGGCGTCAGGTCGAGGGTTCGCGCCCCGCCATGGTCTGAGGATAGCAAAGGCATGCACTCAGGGTAACGATTACATCTGCCAAAACAAGTCCTTCGCAAGAAGGCAACCGTCCTAACCCTTGGTAGAAAAGGAAGTCCGTGACGTAAAACACGCATATCTGTATAAGCATTAAAAGAAAACTACTGTTTTTTACAGTGCTTAATGACACTGTACATCCGCTGTACACGAGAACCGGACAGAGGGGTCCAACATGAACCTCTTGTGTTTTGTGATAAACAAACTTAAAACCGCATCCGGCCACCCATCTGTGATCACAGTTGCTGTTATATACTAAACCATTTGTCTGTTTATTGTGAATTAGTTATAAGTCCATCAAAATGTGATTTGTTACACAAATCACAAATGTGCATTATATAGTACTTAAGCTTCCTACTTCACACATCGATTTTGGTAACACCATATCAATACTATAGACTTAGGGCATCAATTTATACCTATAGAAAAATGTTGTCCGTTTTTTTAATTTATTCTCTATATCATGTGCACTGTATCTGTCTTAAATGTGTAAATGTGCAAGAAGGGAATCGTAACTAGAGGCGATTTTCACATAAAAAGACCAAGATTTAGCATCTATGTCATAATATTTATAACTTTGTAATTGTCTTATAATCGAGAATACGTTTACAGAAATTCACCATTGGAAAACCTATTTAAAATGTTTTTGTTGATGTTTTAAAGCGATGAATGGAAAATACATTTCATTACCAGGAAAAAATTGCAAGTGACCCTATATAACTTTGCGCCTAAACTAAAAATCAATAGCAAGAATTATTTTCTTTTAAAATCTTGCATATCTCCTCTACAGAACTATTTTGTCCACAAAATAAAAAAATAACATTCGTGGATTTAAAAATATCGCCATTAAATCATGAATTCCGGGATGTCTTAAAACAAGTTAACAAAAGATATGTAAACTAAAGATTAAGTTACAGTAGAAAAAGATAAACAAAAAAGATACTCTCCCTCTGCAAGTAAACAGATAATTACTCTAAAAAATATGAATGATATTATGGTTTATGAATTATAGGGTTTCCAATTTTTTTTTCATAATGTAAGCTTTACATATCTATAATGTGCTAGAAATACTAACTTTTCCTGTTCTAGGGAAAAAAAAAGCTCTAGAAAATACACTAGTTCCTAGTATACTTGCTGGTTCAAGTCCTTTTTTATTTTGATATCAACAGAAAAAAAAAATCTTTTATATTTTTACTATCTGTTACACTGTCCTATTTTCAATGGATTTTTCCCCTAGGAAAAATTATATTTTAGCTAAAATATATAAATGAATCAGAAATTCTCGGTATTTTAAGGAAACTTTCCAAAGTATTTATATTAAATTTTTCATGCCTTTGTAATTTTTTTTTTCAAATTTCGTTTGATCATAATTAGATAAGTGGATGACAGTATGACACATATTGACTAGTGCAATTAAGACCATAATTATACTTAATGAAACTGAGGATCATTTAACTGACTATGATAATTATATCGAATTTAATTATTCATAAAGTTAATAATAATGATAATGATAATTATACCTAATTTAATACTGAATTTAATTATTCATAAAGGTAATAATAATGATAATGATAATTATACCTAATTTAATTATTCTTAAAGAAAACAATAATAATTATAATGATAATTATACCTAATTTAATACCGAATTTAATTATTCATAAAGTTAATAATAATGATAATGATAATTATACCTAATTTAATACTGAATTTAATTATTCATAAAGGTAATAATAATGATAATGATAAGTATAACCAATTTAATACCGAATTTAATTATTCATAAAGGTAATAATAATGATAATGATAATTATACCCAATTTAATACCGAATTTAATTATTCATAAAGAAAGTAATAATAATGGTAATGATAATTATACCGAATTTAATTATTCATAAAGAAGGTAATAATAATGATAATAATAATTATACCTAATTTAATTATCTATAAAGAATGTAATAATAATGATAATAATAATTATACCTAATTTAATTATCTATAAAGAATGTAATAATAATGATAATGATAATTATACCGAATTTAATTATTCATAAAAAAGTAATCATAATGATAATGATAATTATACAGAATTTAATTATTCATAAAGGTAATAATAATGATAATGATAATTATACCGAATAAAATCATAAGTGAGGAAGAAAATAAAACTGGCTGAGATAATTATACTGAATTTTATGGTCCGTGTTAATATCAAAAGATGCCAACCCATTATCCCCAAGAAGCTAAGAGTAGTAGTTGAGGCATGTCTTGGTTCGTGGTGAATACGTGTTTCTTGGCTTGGCACCCCCCCCCCTTACAGGGGGAAATGGTGCCAGCTATATAGATAGATAGATTAATATCAATTAGATATCAAAAGGCTCCGATTTTTTATAATAAGCAGCACTTTTTTTAATGATCATACCCGTGTGACCTATGTCAAAGGTCAATGCCTAAAAAAATGTAGTATTAGGCACTTTAAACTTTTATTATTATTATTATTATTAGTAGTAGTAGTAGTAGTTGTAGTCGCCGTGGCTCAGTCGGTAGCGTCTCCGACTCTGAGGCGTCAGGTCGAGGGTTCGCGCCCCGTCACGGTCTGAGGTTAGCAAAGGCATGCACTCAGCGTAAGGATTACATCTGCCAAAACAAGTCCTTCGCAAGAAGGCAACCGTCCTAGCCCTTGGTTGATAAGGGAGTCCGTGACGTAAAACCGGAACATTATTATTATTATTATTATTATTATTATTATTATTAATTATTTATATTAGTTATTGTTGTTGTTGTTGTTATTATTATTATTATTATTATTATTATTATTATTATTATTATTATTATTATTATTATTATTATTATTATTATTTTTATTATTATTATTATTATTAATATTATTATCATTATTATTATTATTATTAATAATACAAACCTATTTGTACAAGATAGTACACGAATATTTAAAAAAAAATCCTTAATATTTGCAAATTAATGAGTCTGACATTTTTAAAAAGTAGCGGCTTAAGGACAAGGCAGAAATAAGAAAATGACGAGCAATAAAAAAGACAGGCTGAATATAGCTAAGGTCAGCATAAAGTACTTAAGGGTTCATTGTTTCAGGGTTTTTATGTGAATTCTGTCGTAACAATAAACTGGCTGACACATAAAAAGGTTGGCACTAATCCTGTAAAATATGGTTTTGCAGTTTTTGACAAAACTAGCTTTAGGAGCTGGCTCTCTCTCTCTCTCTCTCTCTCTCTCTCTCTCTCTCTCTCTCTCTCTCTCTCTCTCTCTCTCTCTCTCTCTCTCTCTCTCTCTCTCTCTCTCTCTCACTCACTCACTCACTCACTCACTCTCAACTTCCTTTTTACTAAATATTCGCGTTCTTTTCTCAGTTCCTTTCAATCCTATCCGTCCCTCTCTCAAGTGGTGACACCCTGAGGGCCACGAGAGTGCCACTTGATGCCAGCACGTCCCACCCCTTATCCTCATCTACGAACAAGCCTTTTACAAAGTTATGTAAAGTAGAACTGTTTAAGGTATCAGAAAGATAAATAATATACTGTCTTCACTTAAACAAGAACCCTTTAGGCAGTCAGGCGATATATCCACTATGTCTAAATGAAAAAAAAATCACCTGATCTAACTATCTATAGTAGTCACCGTGGCTCAAGCGGTAGCGTCCGCGACTTTAAGGCGTCAGGTCGAGGGTTCGCGCCCCGTCACAGTCTGAGGTTAGCAAGGGCATGCACTCAGGGTAAGGATTACATCTGCCAAAACAAGTCCTTCGCAAGAAGGCAAGCATCCTAACCCTTGGTTGGAAAGGGAGTCCGTGACGTAAAACCGGAACATAATATCTGTCTATCTATCTATCTGAATCACAGTGTAGTCTCCTGGAGCAGTGTCATATACTAGTGCCATCCTACAGCTAGTTCCGCGCCAGTCTCACCCCAGTAATTTCCATGACAAGATTTTATATAGCCAAATAGGAAGTTACGTAGACTACTATTGGCTCCAATTATTTTCCTCAATTAACAATTCCCAGACAAATTGTCTCAGATGAAAGTTAAAATTATGATAACCATTACTCAAAAGAGAATGTTAATTTCATTAAGAATTGCTACATATAATTTGTGTTTTTATGTACATAATTTAAAGCTTAAAATTGAATAAAAACTCATCAATTTCAGTCTACCACAGTGATTTTCAGTCTGTCTGCTTTTTTATGTCACTAAGAACCCCCATTATGGGGGTGGACACTGACAGGTTGGAGCAGGGGAATTAAGTTTGTATGCCCTTCCTAACGCCCGGCGGTGGGTTCGATCTTGAGTTTATCACCTCAGTAGAGTGTTCTAACTACTGTGTTACCGCGGTCCCCTACTCTCAGAAAATGGCTGTAGTTGTTGATAAGCACCGTTCTTTACCTGCAAATGCATTTTTTGTTCTATTGTCTGAAAAAGCGGTGCATATAATTACAATTATTGTCTGTCAGTAAGACCCTACGGGAAATATAGAAATAAGTGCAAAATAAAACGTTGATGTAGTCCTTACCCTCTGGCTAGTACAGTAGTGACAGGCTGGCCTCGCATTCGTGAGGTCGACAGATCGCTTCCCGTTCAGGACCGAGAGTTTAAGCAGCTTACTGGGAAGGTTACTACTGTGGCTGGGTACCACAGTGGGGGGTTGGGCTTGCACCGCCAGAGCAGGGGCGATGCCTCTGATAGTAGGGCTAAAAGCCAGCAAACTTTAACTTTAACTTTACCAGAGATATGTCATGAATTAAAAAATATCTAATTTTATAATGGAATCATGTACACTTGAACAATGTTCTTACTGTTTAACTTGTACAGTTGCCCAGTATTTTACCTGCTGAGCCATGAACACTTGCTGTTCAAAAATACTGTCTTTGTCAATGAGTACATTAGAGTCAATGCAGGTTTCAATAGTTCAGTTTATACACTGGTTAGATTGAACTATGACCTCAATAGTTCAGTATTAGTTCAATTTATATATTGGTTAGATTGAACTATGACGTCAATAGATCAGTACTAGTTCAATTTTATAAATTGGTTAGATTGAACTCTGACTTCAATAGTTCAGTATTAGTTCAATTTATACATTGGTTAGATTGAACTATGACTTCAATAGATCAGTACTAGTTCAATTTATAAATTGGTTAGATTGAACTATGACCTCAATAGTTCAGTATTAGTTCAATTTATACATTGGTTAGATTGAATAATGACTTCAACAGATCAGTATTAGTTCAATCTATAAATTGGTTAGATTGAACTATGACCCCAATAGTTCAGTATTAGTTCAATTTATACATGGGTTAGATTGAACTATGACTTCAATAGATCAGTACTAGTTCAATTAATAAATTGGTTATATTGAACTATGACCTCCATAGTTCAGCATTAGTTCAATTTATACATTGGTTAGATTGAACTATGACCTCAATAGTTCAGTATTTCCACGTGTTCCGCACGTGGTAACTTTTGTAACTACACGCTGTTTATGTCATCCAATATTCTCTTCCATTATGCATTAAATTAAAGACATATAATGGAAAATCCACTGCAATGTATTACGCCTTCTGACCTGATTTCTTAGAATTGGGTTATTGTTCCTAATATATTTGTTTATTAATGTTTTAAGCTTACATAAGAATAGATTATCTCAAGTACATGTTTTCTTTGCCTGCTTCCCAATGTTATGACTGAATTATTAAAAAGAATGCTGATTATTTGTATAGTAAGCTATTAATTATATACATATCGATATTCATATCATTATTATTATTATTATTATAAATCATTATACATTTTATGCACACAAAAGCACACTCACACACACTACTCCACCACATAATACCCCACCCACCCAACACTCCCATCCACCCACCCAACACACACACCCACCCACACACACACACACAGACACACACCTACACACACACGCATACATACACACCTACACACACATACACACACCCTATTATAAGACATTAGGATCAGACATACTTTTCCTACCTGTATAAAATCAAGATGTGAAATGCTTTCTGCAGTACAAGTTTTCTGATATAATGACATTATTATTACGTTTTTTCTGATAAGAATCACAATCATTATATCATAATGATATAATGTTATATATGTTAAAAGTGTCTTAATTTATTACTCCCTTTACTCAATTAAAAATATATATGAATTAAGACGTTTCGTTTCATCCTTTTTTAATAAATTTTTTTTTATGAGTGTGACACTGGGACAGGCAGAAACTGCCCTCATCAAGAAAGGCCCGGGGCACGAGAAAATACCTAGACGGAGGAAAAGAAAAAGGTTAAGGACAAGGCAGAGATGAGGTAATGTCACACAAAGGTAAACGACAGACATAAAAAAACAGTCAAAGTACAGAGGATCCAGAGATAGGGAGGACTAGGCCCTGAGATGACGATAGATCCGCTTTTTGAAGGATGATAGGTCATAAGAATTAGGAAAGACAGAAGGAGGAAGAGAGTTCCAGAGTCTGGAGGTAGATGGGAAGAAGCAGTCGCTGCACCGACCAATCCGCGAGCTACAAATCTCCACACAGTACCTGTGGCGGATGAATACAATAAAAACTATAAATAACTAAATAAATATATTCTCTACTTCAAAGAGTGTTTCTGTAATCAAATGTAAACCATAACTAAGGTTTAACTTAGTAATGATAGACCCAAGTCAGAGTGGAAAGAGTGTATAGTAGCGGATATGAGAGAAAAGGGCCTGGATATAAACATGACAGGCGACAGAGGCAGCTGATCGAATTTATATATATATATATATATATATATATATATATATATATATATATATATATATATATATATATATATATATATATATATATATATATATATATATATATATATATATTCAAAACAGAAAGGTCATATCTACAGTCAACACAGAACTACAGATTCACAGCAAAAAAAAGAAGAAAAAAAGAAAAAAAAATTCTAACAAATTCTAAGCAATGGATTTTATCCAACCTTATATTGTTAGTAATAACTAATGCTGTGTCGACTATTATGAAAATGTAACAACTAAAATTCATATAAAAAACTACCTCTTAAATACTAGTAAAAAAAAAAAAACATAAATCGAGTTACAGAGTAAATGTCATAAAATTTACCAATCTATTCAATTCACGTTTCGTTTTCTTTGATTTCATTCTCACTATAGAAAACGGAAGTTTTTATATTTCATGGCAAACTTACTCATTCTCTCTCTCTCTCTCTCCTCTCTCTCTCTCTCTCTCTCTCTCTCTCTCTCTCTCTCGCTCTCGCTCTCTCTCTCTCTCTCTCTCTCTCTCTCTCTCTCTCTTTGAATAATTATAAAGAATAACCTTTAACTAGTAATGAGAACGCCAATGTGATATTAGATTGTTTGAAAGAGTAGTTAAAAAACCTTTAACTAGTAATGAGAGAGCCCGTGTGATATTAGATGGTTTAAAAGTGTAATTAAAAAACCTTTAACTAGTAATGAGAGAGCCAGTGTGATATTAGACTGTTTTAAAATGGAATTATATAACTTAGAACTAGTAATGACAGCCGGTGTGATATTAGACAGCCTGTCTCTTTCTTTGTAAATTTGGAAAACTAAAAAAAAAAAAATCATGTATGAGAAATGAACAGTAGATCTAGAAAGGAGTATGGAATATCTATCGTGAAAGGAATATGGAATATCTATCATGAAAAGAGTATGGAATATCTATCATGAAGGAGTATGGAATATCTATCATGAAAGGAGTATGGAATATATATCATTGAGAGGAACATGGAATATCTATCATGAAAGGAGTTTGGAATATCTATCATGAAGGAGTATGGAAAATCTATCATGAGAGGAACATGGAATATCTATCATGAAAGGAGTATGGAATATCTATCATTAAAGGAGTATGGAATATCTATCATGAAAGGAGTATGGAATATCTATTATGAAAGGAGTATGGAATATCTATCATGAAGTGAGTTTGGAATATCTATCATAAAAGGAGTATGGAATATCTATCATGAAAGGAGCATGGAATATCTATCATGAAAGGAGCATTGAATATCTATCATGAAAGGAGTATGGAATATCTATCGTGAAAGGAGCATGGAATATCTATCATGAAAGGAGCATTGAATATCTATCATGAAAGGAGTATGGAATATCTATCATCAAAGGAGTATGGAATATCTATCATGAAAGGAGCATGGAATATCTATCATGAAAGGAGTATGGAATATCTATCATAAAAGGAGTATGGAATATCTATCATGAAAGGAGTATGGAATATCTATTATGAAAGGGGTATGGAATATCTATCATGAAGGAGTATGGAATATATATCATGAAAGGAGTATGGAATATCTATCATGAAGGAGTATGGAATATCTATTATGAAGGAGTATGGAATATCTATCATGAAAGGAGTATGGAATATCTATCATGAAAGGAGCATGGAATATCTATCATGAAAGGAATATGGAATATCTATCATAAAAGGAGTATGGAATATCTATCATGAAAGGAGTATGGAATAGCTATTATGAAAGGAGTATGGAATATCTATAATGAAAGGAGTATGGAATATATATCATGAAGGAGTATGGAATATCTATCATGAAAGGAGTATGGAATATCTATTAAGAAAAGAGTATGGAATATCTATCATGAAAGGAGTATGGACTATCTATCGTGAAGGAGTATGGAATATCTACCATGAAAGGAGCATTGAATATCTATCATGAAAGGAGTATGGAATATCTATCATGAAAGGAGCATGGAATATCTATCAGGAAAGGAGCATTGAATATCTATCATGAAAGGAGTATGGAATATCTATCAAGAATGGAGTATGGAATATCTATCATGAAAGGAATATGGAATATCTATCATGAAAGGAGTATGGAATATCTATCATGAAAGGAATATGGAATATCTATCATGAAGGAGTATGGAATATCTATCATGAAAGGAGTATGGAATATCTATCATGAAAGGAATATGGAATATCTATCATGAAAGGAATATGGAATATCAATCATGAAAGGAGTATGGAATATCTATTATGGAAGGAGTATGGAATATCTATCATGAAGTGAGTTTGGAATATCTATCATCAAAGGAGTATGGAATATATATCATGAAAGGAGTATGGAATATCTATCATGAGAGGAGTATGGAATATCTATCATGAAGGAGTATGGTATATATATCATGAAAGGAGTATGGAATATCTATCATGAAGGAGTATGGAATATATATCATGAAAGGAGTATGGAATATTTATCATAAAGGAGTATGGAATATCTATCATGAAAGGAGTATGGAATATCTATCATGAAAGGAGCATGGAATATCTATCATGAAAGACAGAGTTTACATAGAATTAAATGATTA
>JAXCGZ010020080.1:0-23541 GCA_037179515.1 Halocaridina rubra
TTGATATATACTTACACAACAGTGCCACATGATGATGTATTCCTCCGCCACTCTGAAAAAACTTTTAAGCGCATGACATTCGTATTTATGATGCAAACCATATAGGTCCAAACAATGGATTTATTAATAATTTATGGGAGATGCATTGTAACCACGAAACATCGCAAGTTGAGGACATCGTAAACCAAGGACCCCTGTATTAAATTTCATTAGTACTGTATACTTTATATTTTTTGTAGTAGCTACGTGTCTTTAGCCTAGGTACTGTTCTGCATATGGGTACTGTACAGTATTTTTTTTTACCTAAGCACAACTTACAAACAATTCTACTTACGAACGAACTTCTGAAACCTAACTCAATCATAAGTTGGGGAGTGTCTGTGAAGGTTTTGTAATGCATCTGTGTTTTATGAACAAGAAGGATGCACACCATCAATTTTCCACCTTATATTGAAGCTATAGCAATATAGCTTCTTTGACATCGTCCATTTCTTAAGCCCCCTTAAAAATCTTTAGCTCGCATGTTGTGTTAGAAATAAAACATTCTTTAAAGGAACAATGCACAGTTGCTTAGGTGATTGTGGTTTAGCTTATGTTCAAACTTCTGCAGATTTACAAAGGTATCAGTGGAGATGCACCTCCCTTTTAGTACTAAAGATTGTACCTCTTTAGCAGATTAAAATATTCTATATATATTCTTATATAAATGTCAAGTTATATACCATTGTGGCTTGCAGTGCAGCAGTACTAGTATCAGTGGTTTATCTATTAGTATTGAGCTAAATATATGTTTGTTTTTATTATATGGCTTGAGTGTTTCGAAATTTTGATTGATATTTCATGGATTAGGAAAAGGATAGTTTGTGTATTTCTAAAGAGAAAAAGATGATTTATAGCAGTTGCTGTGGTTCCTAGAAATGGATGTTAATTACTATCATGCAAGAAGAAATGACCTCAGCTGGTTTCATTTTATATGATAGGGTTGTAGTATTAAAAACGACTTGGAAATCCAACAAAGATAAGAAATACTTGGTCTCTTAATTGAGATAGGAGGCCTCGTTTCATGTAAGCTTTTTAATTGTTGGGAACGTTAATTTGAGGAAAACTTCATTCTTTTGCATTTTCGTACTACGCTTACTACTTCCTCCGCTACCACCACATGTAGTATATTTCTGTTAGAGTTTAATAGCATATAAGAGACTGTAAATGCAAACAAAGAAATAATTGGATATAATGCTGATTTTAAATGATTTAAAGAAAAATTTCGTAAGGATCCTTGACTTCTGCTTTAGCCCTTAAACAGTTTCATTGAGTATGTCCCTAAAAATGAAATCCAGGCTATGGATGTTAGCTTCATTAGTGGGGTAGTGTGTTTACTTAGGCCTGAAAAATGCATTATTAAGATTGTATGTAGAGGCCATGTAATGGGAGAGAGGCATTCCGTCTTAAAGATAACATAAGAAATATGTTAGACCTGTGGAATAATATGGGATGAAAATTTTTTTTGTTAACTTTGAGTACTGAAAAATTATTAGTTATTGTAAGTTTTAAATAATTTTTTCTTTTATCAATATTTAGGTTTCTGGTAGCCACAGAACAGTTGTACTCACGTGAAGGCCAACGATTAATGCAAGATCGTGATGTTCCTCAATACCTCCTCCATGTTGATAAACGACTTACAGAAGAAAATAATAGAGTACTCCATTATTTAGATATGTCTACTAAGTAAGAAATAATTTGATGTATTTCTTCTGAAATTAGCAACTTTCAAATTACTTGTTCGTTTAGCTGTAATAATGTCCAATAGTGTATTTGTTTATAATGTGCTCATGTAAAATTGAATATTGTAATTGCATAAAGGAGAAATGTTATATGGATACTATACTAATATAATTTTTGACCTTTATGAACTGTACATAATTGTCAGTATTGTTTTCCAGACGGCAGTTAATATACTGTGTTGAAAAGCAATTGCTAAGTGAACACAAAACGAATTTGCTTCAAAAAGGTCTTGACTCTCTCTTAGATCAGAATCGTCGTAGCGATCTCTTTTTGCTATATTACCTTTTATCTCGCATCAAGGGTGGCCTCGTAGATCTTTGTTCACATTTTAATGCTTATATCAAGGTAGGTATTCACCATTTAAAAGACTTTTAGCCTATGCTCTTATCATTTTAATTATGTAACTTTAACATGCATTCTTAGCTAATCAGACAATTTTTTGTTTATTAATTTCTTTTATATAGATAAAAGTTCTTTTATGCAGGAAGATAGGTACTACATGTCTCTAGTTATTTTTGTCATCAAAGTCTCTAGTATCTTCGAACTCCAGATTAGAGATTAATGATTTTTTGTTTTGAGATAACATGGAAATACATTGAAAATATTGACTTTACTTAAATTTCAACGTATAGAATTTGTGAAGTCGTCTTGAGACACGCTAATATGATTCACTCTCCTTCCCAGTATAAGCGCCTCTTCATCAAACCACATTTCCAGATGCTTGATTTACTATTTACAATGGAAATAGAAAAATTATAAAAATTGAGGAAATTATTAAACCATGTTCTAATGTTTAATCAAGAGCACTGTAGCTTTAATTTAATCTAGGGATTTCTCTGAACATTGGGTCAAAGACCATTTAAAATACAAAATAAGAGTAATGCTGATTGAAAAACATTATAAAAACCAAAGTTCATCTCCCTCATCAAAATATATGAGTTGAAGTGGTGGTGTATCTTGACAGAGTATTTACATTAATTTGTTAAGAAACTTATTTTGGAAAGGACTCAAGAAGCTAGAAAGAAATTCTTTTTGTGGAAATACTTCCTTTGTCAAATGTTAGTACTACTATCTTTTATGAGATATTGAAAAATCCTCCCTTATAAAGGCTGGTTTTATTGCTTAAAAGTTATTTTTTATTTAATGCAAAACTTGAAATATGCCTAACAATTTTGTTTGTACTGCATAGATTCTACATCTGTTAAATATATCAACACATTGGTTTTTTCATGTTTACTTATCATCAACTCCTTTGTATTTTTATTTTATATGTTCATGTATTCTTTGTTTAAATTTATACAATACTAATGATATTAGATATTGCTACCATGAGTATTTTCATTTATCTTCCATAGTCCTATGGGAAAACAATTGTCATAAATCCAGAGAAAGATAAGGGAATGGTTCAAGAACTTCTAGATTTCAAAGACAAGATGGATGGGATTGTTAGTGAATGCTTCTCATCAGATGAAAAATTTGTCCTAGCACTGAAAGAAGCCTTTGAACATTTTATCAATCAAAGACAAAACAAACCCGCAGAATTGATTGGTAAGTCTTTTAAGTTATTTGTGTGTTAGAAAGTATTTACCATTTTCTCATGTGAATTGATCTTTCAAGTGCTGATATTATGTATGATAGCTGTTATATTACATAATAGTATTTATTTATTTTTTTTATTTTAGACATCCTTTAAGTTTCTGATATATCCTGTAAATTATAATCTTGCAGCAAAGTTTGTGGATGGTAAGCTTCGAGCTGGCAATAAAGAAGCTACCGAAGATGAATTGGAACGTCTCCTTGACAAGATTATGGTTTTATTTAGATTCATTCATGGCAAAGATGTGTTTGAGGCTTTTTACAAAAAGGTAAATGAAATGTTGTATTATCATGCATGGGGAGTAGTTATACTTTTATAGGCTTAGAAATTGTTAAAGTTAAAAGAGCAATATGTCCAGATGATAGGAAAATATTTGCATGATATGAACCAGAGGAAGACCAAGTAGATGATTTCAAGCTAGGCCTTGATGTCTAGGAGGGCGAAAAGTGTATAAGAGATCAATTGAATAGGCATGAAATTGCATACATCCTACCTTGATTAAAATCAACAAGGTATGCACTAACCCCTTGCGAAGGAACCAAAGTAAAGTGGAGAAATATTAGGCTTGATCTTGGAAATTTACACATGGGCTTTGTCGGATTTTCAAACTTTTTTTGGTGTGAAAAAACATGACTCATCAACTATTTGAGATTGAAAAGAAGCAAATGAGTATTTGAATTACCTTCTATCCTCATTTATCTTTAGCATTAAAATGCAAAAATAAAAAAAAAATTATATATATATATATATATATATATATATATATATATATATATATATATATATATATATATATATATATATATATATATATATATATATATATACATACAGGTATACCTCGTCTTAGGTCGTTTCGAGTTAAGTCATTCTCGATTATACGTCGGTTTTCAAAAAAATATATGGAAAAATAAAATATAAAATAAAGTTTACGTCATTATAATCACCTTTACGTCTGTCTGCTACAAATATTGGAATCATAATATCACTAGAAAACCATTAAAAGCACATGAAATCATGTTACTGTACAATAAATGAAAACAAAAGCTCATAAAATCATGTTATTGTACAATAAATAAGAATAAAAGCATGTAAAATTTTATTAGAATATGTACAGTAGTTCCAATATCTACCGTTAGGTGTCGTCACTCGTCATAATAGTAATAATAATAAGAATACGAATAAGAATAAGAATGCAGCAGGCATTTGCATTTATTGAAAAGGACATTCTTTGTTCGAGGATATGGATCCCAATGCTATAAATAATAACAAAAGCACATAAAATCTTGTTATTGTACAATAAATAAGAATAAAAGCATATAAATGTCTTATTAAAATACGTACAGTAGTTCCAATATCTACCGTTAGGCGTCGTCACTCGTCATAATAATAATAGTAATAATAATAATAATAATAATAATAAGAATAAGAATACGAATAAGAATAAGAAAAAAAAGCTTCAAGAACAAACAGCAAAGTTATTTTTAATATAATATTGTAAGGAAAATAGCTTGTGAGGGTGCATCAGGTGATACGGAAGTGTGACAAAACGTATGCATCCTCGTCCTCACTGACGCCATCAGTGTTGCCAGAATGCATAAATGAGAGAAATGATAAATATAAAAAACATACATGTAAGCTGGTAAGTTATTTCAAGTATCTTAAAGATGAAGTACATTTTTATTTAAATTACAATACGTACTACCATCTTGTAATTAATATGTATCTTAAAATGTACCATACATTTGAAAATAAAAACATCCGCTTTACCTGGCAACACTGGCCCCTATGCTAAGCCTGTTGCCAACGGCATAATAGAGTTCATTAATTTGTGTGCTGTATATAAATTTAAAAATAAAGATACTACCTGCCCAACGTGTGAACAATGTGAAGAGAGCCTAGAACATTTTCTGCTATTTTGTGAAGTATATGCACAAATAAGAACGGAATATAGTTTTTTAGCTCAACCATATATAGAAAAGAATATTGAAATAATAGCTAATATATTGTTATTTAGATATTGTAGTGAAAAAGACGTCAAAGAAAGAAAAAAATTTATAAAAAGAATTTGTAGAAAAAGAAATCAAATAATAAAAACCGCGCAAACAATTTAGCAAAGCAAAACCAAGACTTGGGAGCCGTTGCAGAAGGCATATCCCACCCAACTGTACTACTACTACAGTAAATCTGTATATCTAGGCTAGCCTAGAGACAAGCTAATTCGAATTAGTCGTTTATCGACGTAAGTTGTCTCTCCTGGAACCAATTAACGACGTTAGGTGAGGTATATATATATATATATATATATATATATATATATATATATATATATATATATATATATATATATATATATATATATATATATATATATATATATATAAGGTACTTATTAATTTCGTGACCTTAACTGGCCACCTTCTCAAAGTTATTATTTCTATTTTAATTATTAAATTAATTATTATTATTATTATTATTATTATTATTACTACTGTCATTACTAGTGTTATTATTATTATTGCTATTACTATTACTAAAATTTTTATAAGTATTATTATTATTAAATTTAGTGCATTTTGTTCACTATTACTATTTCTAGCAATTTAATATGTTCTCGTTTCCTCCTACCACTGACCGTATAATTTACCTGGTTTTCACACCTTCACCAAAAGCATAAAACTTATGGTGGTATTGTCTAGCAAATGACTTCCTTTGATGGATTGTTAATATCCTTTTTTTTTCTCCTGTTTTCTGTATGAATATATATCGCCTCATTTGTTTGTACAAATCAGATTCTTCTGAAGATAAGTAATACACTTCAAAGTACTATATACTAAGGATCTCAAAATTTCTTTCAATTTCCTTACGTAGTCATAACCATTTGCAAATTCACAATATTCACGTGTTTCTCGTGAAGAAGAATCATTCATATATATTCTTCATGAGAAACACGTTAATATTGTGAATTTGTGAATGGTTATGACTACGTAAGGAAATTGAATGAAATTTTGAGATCCTTGGTATATAGTACACCTAGTTCTCAGAGTAACGCCTAGATAGGTTCTCAGAAGTGTCGGGTAAATGGAAAATCGCGTGAAAAAACGAGTTATTTTTCATAGGAAACAATGATAAAGGGCATAGATACGTTCCAAACCTTACATAGACACACCATGCCAAAGGTATAAGATAAGTAAAAAACATATTACTACATAGCAAAGCAGAAAGCCGTGTATCTATTTTTAAGAGTATACAAAAGATATTCATATTCACTTTACAGCTAAAACTTAACATACATTACTATACTTTATTATGCAGTGGGCAACAGTTATACAGTACACTGGGACATGCATGGTGGCAGTGAGCAAGTAACTTATGTGGTAGAAGAGGAGGAGGATGCAGGAGAACGAACCTCTATCTGCAAATGTATACAAAGATAAAATAAGAATTATAAATAACCAAAGCAAGACTAAAAAACGAAAAAGAAAATTAATTATACAATGCCTAAATCTACCATATGACAGATTAAAAAAATTTATCTACATTCTCTAGAGAGGCAAAGAGTTAGGGGGGATATGATTGAGGTGTATAAATGGTTTAAAGGGATTAACAAGGGTGATATTAATAAAGTTTTAAAAATTCATGATCAAACCAGAGCTCGTAATGGGTAATGGATTTAATCTTGAAAAATTTAGGTTGAGAAGGGAAATTGGTGAAAATTGGCTTGGTAATACCGTAGAGTATTCGTAGTAGGATAATAAATGCCAATACCTTAGACACCTTCAAATGCAGATTAGATAGACATATGACAGAGGTAGGGTGGGTGTATATATAATGAATAATGATGGTGATCTTTTCTTATCGTAATCCTCTTTGTACTGGTGGAAGAAGCCTCCGTGGGCGCTTATTTACTATATTATTATTATTTTATTTATTTATTTTTTTAAAATATAGTAAATAAGCGTCCACGGAGGCTTCTACCACCAGTATAAAGAGGATTACGATAAGAAAAGATCATCATCATCATACATTATATATACACCCACCCTATTGGGTAGAATAGAATGTTAGAGAGAGAGAGAGAGAGAGAGAGATATCTTTATTTAACTCTTGTTCATTCAACCAAAACGACATTATTTATTGTAAAAATAATGGTTTAATTACAAATTCGTAATAATAATAATAATAATAATAATGTCGTATGACTTCCGCCATGCTGAAGCCAGAATCTGAAACTTGTAACAGATCTTGAGGGGTAACGGTTGGTCGAGGGCACGGATATTTTATTACAATGTTTGTAGAAAGTGCCAAGGAAATATATGACCGGAACCGTGAGACTTAGGATCTGGCATCGAGAAGGGCAGGAAAGGCCAGGAAGTTAGCCATTTCCTAAACCACAAGAAACATAAGCAAGTGTTTCGTACGCAGGTACACGCCCAGGAGAGATGCCCAATAACTCCTCCCCGGAAGTAGGAGGGATTCCACTTTGAACCTGGCGTTGATTGGCAGAACTAGAGATCTCACTGATTTCATTGGAGAATTGGATGTTAAGCCACGCCCTGCCCCTGGGGGTATTTAAAGAGCCACCCAGGGCAGAGACAGTTAGTTAGAACTTTGCCAGGGGCACGAATAGATCATAGATTGTGATAGTCATAGGGTGGGGGCATTGAGGCGTCGGTTGTGTTGTACTCTAGAATAAATATAAGCAAAGGATTCACTGCGTGTCCATTCTTACCTTGTACCCTTCTGGTACTAATAATTATAAATATATATACGTAGGAGGAAAAGCCCTACGTCAGTGGTGACGCTCGGTGGGATAATAATAAAATCCCTACGTCAGTGGTGACGCTCGGTGGGATAATAATAAAATCCCTACGTCAGTGGTGACGCTCGGTGGGATAATAAAGAAACCTCTACGTCAGTGGTGGCAGTGCGGTACGGATCTTCACGAGAGAGAAAAAAAAAAAAAAAAAAAAAAAAAACATACGAAGAGACAGGTGAATGCCAGTGCAGACCCGTGCAGAGAAAATAAGAATGGCAAAAGCAGAAATCCAACATCTCCCAATTCAAGAAATGAGTGACGAGGCCAAACACCGGAGAATTCTCGAACTGGAGGAGCAAGTGCGGCGCCTACAAGCACGCGCCGACGCCGCTCCGTCGAGAAGGAACTTGGCCGACGCCGACAGTGAAACCGACGCCTCAAACATCGACGAACAGCCGGCCGCTCCGAACCCCGTGGTGACACAGGGAACGCAGCAGGCCCAGCCCCCACCCTGTGCCCTGGTTGTAAAGACGCCTCGAGTCAAAAATTCACTTTTATACCTCGACGGCGCAAATGTAAAAGACCGCGAATGTCCGTCCATAATTCCCGCGACCGACTTCCTGAAATACTTGGGTCTGTGGATGAGAAGTGACGAGTGGTCAAATAGAAAATATTATAAAACTTTGAAGGAACTTTTCCTAAGATATTTCTTAGTAAGCCGAAGTGTGACCGGAGCATTGAGTGAAAATGCCCATTACAAGAAGTATAAGTTGCCGGATCCGACCAAGAAGACGGCGATTCGTCGATTTTACTCGAAGAGAAGAAGGAGAACCCTCTCCTTCCTTGCCTTCTGCCATGAAGTTCTTCAGGACCACCTCCTTAAAATAGCTAAGTACTTGTGATCTGTATCCAGTGAGTAATGGGACAATTAGTAAAAGAAATTGAGGTCGGTGGACGCCGCCATTTTATCTTGTAGTTATGCTTTGACTCAGCCAACCCGCTTATAAGGGGTGTGGCGCTTAATAAGTTGATAAAAGTAGAATTTCTGTACCCATTACTAACATGGATAATTTGTACTAATAGCTATAAGCAGTAATAAACTCCGTTTTTGTTATAATTTGAGTAATGTAAAGAAATTTCGTTGGAAGTGCGTTCCATTTATTTGTATTAATGCTTAGATTGAATTTTAAGAACGCGAATGTATCGATTTTTAATTGAAAAAAATTTAATGCACGTGAAATCACTGTTACAGTATATTAATTTCTTAAGTGTAAGAATTACAGTGAGTAATATACTTGAATCTGCTTTTGAGGTTTTACTTAGAACACGTGTGGTTTTCGAGAAAGGAATGTGGAAGTGACCATTCGATCTCCCAACCTCGTTATTATGAATATGTAGTAATTGTACTGAGCTTTGATATTTTAAAGTACGTGTAAAATCATTTTTATATAAATTTCTTAAAGCGTAAGAAATAGTGTTAAGATTGCGCCTGTTTTTAAGTTTTTTTTTCTTTTTTTTGTTTTTTTCTCCGCGGGAGTAATGTTTTAGCGAGAGAAAGACATAAACGACAGATCGTTCTTTTTGTGTTATGATGATGGGAAATTAATCTTACGATACGTGTGTGGCATGTTTTTTTTGAAGAATAAGAAATTTCGTGATATTAGTTAGAGATGAGTTTTTTGATTTCACGCTATGCAGGTGAAAGTAAGAGTAAATTAGAGTAATTTGTGCTGTCCTAGAATAGGGAAGGTTTTTCAGTGTCACCCAAACGTAGCTTCAAGGGAGTAGAATGTTTGTTTGTTCGTTAGAATGGGACTTAGGACTAGTGAGGCAGTCTGTGACCGTGCGGCCCAACCGAGATTTCACCCTTACTCTTCTTACAACCAACGTTGTAAATTAAAGGGAATTTTACAGAAAGGGGATGACTGTCTTGAAAGTGATGTAGCGAACGTGACAGCGAGTGAGTATGAATGACTGGGGGTATAATGGGAGGGTTGCTCTAGGGGGTGAAATCGCGGAAAGCACCGTTAGGAAGCATGATTGGGGAGTCTGCGAGGATCGTTCCTCTGCTCCGCCAGGTCCTTCTGCATGCCATATCAGAGTGTATTTATGGGAGGTGATGCGCTGTTGCAATATCTAGTGAGGGATATGGATGAGAAGGTAATTCTCCACCTGCCCAGATATGGTTGAAATGCCGAGTTTGTTTTATTTTTGTTTTGTCCCCTACTCCGCCATTGAGATTATTATTCGATTTCCGAGAGATTCCAAGATAGATGTTACGTGATAAAGGACGTGAATCTATGAATGGTTCTTTATTTTCTTTGCTAGCTGCAGTATATACATTATTTGTCTGAAGAGATATGTTAGATTGATAAAGTAAAACTTTGCGAGTTTTAGCCATGATAATGTTTTATCAAAATTATTTCGGCTTGGTCATAAAGAAAGAGTGAGAGCTGACACGAAATGACAACAAGAATGTTACACAGCTGTATCCCGTATTTGAGAGAGCAGATATAAGTCAAATTCGAGATAGTAAAAGAAGATATATTTTATGTTTGAATTGTTTATGTACAACTCCGTACGAGGTTTTGAAGTTTAAGCAAAATGCATTCCTTACTGTTGATAATGAAATATACTTTTTGTTTTTATTATTGCATACACAGAGATAGACTTTTTATATTCTTAGATACCCGTTTTTGTTATAGTTCTTTTTGTATTGAAGAAATCTTTAAAATCTTACTTAAAGGATTCTGAAAAGATTATCTAGAGATAACCATGGTTAATCCCTAGCATTTTCATAAATTTTAGATTACAATCGGGCTAATTAAAGATAATTGAGATTATTAGAGATTATTTGCTGAGTTTTAAAGTTAAAATTAATGACACTTAAGTCCTTTTTAAGAAGTTGTTAAGAAAAGGATATTTGTACTTTTGTTGATAGTAGTAGGGATACTGTCACATATGATTTTAGTTTTTTTGCTTTAATTTCATCAGTGTGTGTGCTTCGACTTAACCCTCTGATTTATAGCATGAAAAGAGAGAGATTGTCATTATAGACAAGGATGTGTATGCTGTTACAGTAAAGTCCTTATCAAGATTAAACAGAAAGGAATGGATTTATGCTTCGACAGTTCTGCAGTTGTACACTAAGTTCTTTTTGCTTTTGTTTTGTTAATGAGGAAATAAGAATAGCCCTCTGACAATAAACGTAAGACTCTATCGATAGTCATTGCTAACGTTTATTCACGTTCATTTGTTTATTTATTTTTATTATTAGAGATACTCTGCGACAATTTTTTATTTTCAGTACAAGTAAAAGACAGAGGCCCATCTCAGCTGACTTGTGAGTGGAAACCGCAACGTATTTCACGGTCGCCCAGTCTCTCTCTCTCTCTCTCTCTCTCTCTCTCGCTCTCTCTCTCTCCTACCTTTCACTCGACTCTGAGCCTGACAGAGGCTCCGTTCAATGCTAAAAGAATGTAGCTGTCTTTGATTTTTTTTTTGTGTGTTTTTTCCAGCGAAGCTAGGCGATAATTGTGCCTACATTTTATGGCAGTCGATAGATTGTTGCATGCTGCTATTGCATGAATACTGATAAGACATCGGTAGCACCGCCATTTGCATAAAATATTTTAACCACATGGCGCAACTGTTTAGAGCATAAATAGAACTCCCATTGACAAATTGTGGAGCCAGCAAGTTGCCACTTATGCTATATATATATACATTGATTATGACAGCAGGAATTTAAATATTAAAAGAGACTGTGTTAGAATGAGCATTGCCATGAAGTATAAGTATAGAACTCTGTTCTTACTTCTGAATGCCAGTCTCCATTGTATATATATTGACATTTCTGATTTAGTATATTTATTTTTATTGTTTATTATTCTTATTTTTAGATCATGATTATTAGTAATGTTATTATGTTGACTGATATCGTTGCTATCTCTCAATGGCCTGTTGCTAATTATTAATTTTGAAATGAAATCAGCAGTAACTTGATGATTTGTATCTTTTATCTGGATTCATACTTGATGTTACTGTAGCCACCGCTAATAAGAATGTTTCTTTAGTGGCTTTTCTCAGCATTTAATGATTATTCTTTTTGACATTTATATTAGAGTAATGCTATGTAGCAGTTGCTAAGTACAGTGGTAACGCGCTGGCTTCGCATTCACGAGGTCGAAAGATCGGTCCCCGTCCAAGACCGAGAGTTTAAGCTGTTTACTGGCAGGAACTGCTGTGGGTGGACATCACAGTGGGGGGTTGGGGGCTTGTCCTGGCTGACGAATACCCATTGTAAAATGGAAATAAAGTTTATTATTATTATTATTATTATTATTAAGTCCTAAGTATCTTGGAATAATAATCTAGTTGTGTAGACACATACCTTCCATTACCACCCTATTCCTAGGCAGCCCCGACCTGCAAGTTCTAAAAGTCTTTAGATTTTGTCCGTCAGACAAGTCCCTAGTGCCCATTGAATAGAGATTGCAATCACTTGCAGTTGCAGGGGAGGCAAAGTATAGCCTCGATTACCAACGTATGGCCATTGTTGGTACCCTGAAGTCATAGGGAACCTTTCTTACAACTGTAGTAGTGACATAGGTTCAAACTTTCATCCCGAGATCTACTTCGAAGGTACGTGCGAGGGCCGTAAAGGAAGAGAATCGCTGTGACGTTGCAGGTCTCCTGCGTGGTGGTCTTAGTCAAGATCGGCCGAGGGCGGGACGAGGAAGCCGGGCTGGAAGGATTAGCGGGATGGGCCCAGTCCTTGTCCTTTTTGTTTTGCCTAACCGAGTAACGGAGATATGGCAACAAACCTGGGCCTGCAGCAAGGACGGCGGGGGAGTGAAAAACTGAGGACACAAGGAAACCGTTTTATAACGCCTAGCAAGAATTTCATGAGCAAGGGAAAGAGAGAAATTAAAAGTCGTCCTAGACAGAGAAATTAAAAGTCGTCCTAGACAGAGAAGTTAAAAGTCGTCCTAGACAGAGAAATTAAAAGTCGTCCTAGACAGAGAAATTAAAAGTCGTCCTAGACAGAGAAAACGAAAGTCGTCCTAGACAGAGAAATTAAAAGTCGTCCTAGCCAGAGAAATTAAAAGTCGTCCTAGACAGAGAAATTAAAAGTCGTCCTATCCATTGGTCTCTGAATAGTAATATAATATGAAAGTAACACATGTTTTGTTCCAGGAGTAGTTTTTAAGGCTTAATTTTAAGACAAATCAATGCCTCTAATAATGATAGGAATTGAATTTATGAAGGTAAGGTCTCTTATAGAAATTACTGTTGATGTTATGGTCTATTGCATTTTACATGGTTATACATGCTAATACTCTAATTAATTGTTGGCTAATGTTCTAAATGAGTCATAATTCTACTGTAATTAACTCAATTTTGTCTTTTAAAGAAACGAGAGAAGTAGATGAACTAATGTTTTGATTTAAACTGGCTTTTGATCTTAATTAATGTTTGATATTAGTTTCACACTGGAATTATGGTTGTTTAAATATAAGAATATGTTTGTATTTCAGATTTCCAACAAGGAAATAGACCCTGCATGCTCTAGTTGTCTGTAAAAGTACTCTATATATGTTATGTTTGTGTAATTTGTATAGGAATTCTTAGAAAATAGCTTAAATAATTCGGCCCCATTTCTATTGTAAACTAATGTTAGCTAGGATATGTCCAAGAGCTCCCGGAAAATTAGCCCATGCTTCGACTGAAATAAGAGATATTTCAGTTTTGGTTGGGAGGGATGTCGTATGACTTCCGCCATGCTGAAGCCAGAATCTGAAACTTGTAACAGATCTTGAGGGGTAACGGTTGGTCGAGGGCACGGATATTTTATTACAATGTTTGTAGAAAGTGCCAAGGAAATATATGACCGGAACCGTGAGACTTAGGATCTGGCATCGAGAAGGGCAGGAAAGGCCAGGAAGTTAGCCATTTCCTAAACCACAAGAAACATAAGCAAGTGTTTCGTACGGAGGTACACGCCCAGGAGAGATGCCCAATAGCTCCTCCCCGGAAGTAGGAGGGATTCCACTTTGAACCTGGCGTTGATTGGCAGAACTAGAGATCTCACTGATTTCATTGGAGAATTGGATGTTAAGCCATGCCCTGCCCCTGGGGGTATTTAAAGAGCCACCCAGGGCAGAGACAGTTAGTTAGAACTTTGCCAGGGGCACGAATAGATCATAGATTGTGATAGTCATAGGGTGGGGGCATTGAGGCGTCGGTTGTGTTGTACTCTAGAATAAATATAAGCAAAGGATTCACTGCGTGTCCATTCTTACCTTGTACCCTTCTGGTACTAATAATTATAAATATATATACGTAGGAGGAAAAGCCCTACGTCAGTGGTGACGCTCGGTGGGATAATAATAAAATCCCTACGTCAGTGGTGACGCTCGGTGGGATAATAATAAAATCCCTACGTCAGTGGTGACGCTCGGTGGGATAATAAAGAAACCTCTACGTCAATAATAATAATAATAATAATAATCTCCACAATCAACATCAAAGGAAAATTATTGTTAAAAATAATAATAATAATAATAATAATAAGATCTAAGGAGAATTTTTGGAATAAACATCATGAAAGTAATGTAGAGGTATATTAAAACCCAGCAGAGAGCTGGATATTCATTACACATCTTTTATAATCCCTTCACATCTGACAGGTCATTACACACGCCATCTGTTTCTCTTTACCGCCTGATAAAGGCTGTTTTATTTTATAATTTTTTGGTCCATCCTGGTGGGGGGGAAAAAAAAAAAATAAAATTATATATATATATATATATATATATATATATATATATATATATATATATATATATATATATATATATATATATATATATATATATATATATATAATTGGGGGGACATTATTTGCGAAATCCGACTTTTTTACTATTATTTTTGGGGGGCGTTATTTCTGTTTCGCGGATAAAAATATCGTGTATAAAAGGAACAAGGTGTACTTTGAAGTGTATTACTTATCCTCAGAAGAATCTGATTTGTACAAACAAATGAGGCGATATATATTCATACAGAAAACAGGAGAGAGAGAAAAAAAGGATATTAACAATCCATCAAAGAAAGAAATACCACCATAAGTTTTATGCCTTTGGTGAAGGTGTGAAAACCAGGTAAATTATGCGGTCAGTGGTAGGAGGAAACGAGAACATATTAAATTGCTAGAAATAGTAATAGTGAACAAAATGCACTAAATTTAATAATAATAATAATAAAAATATTAGTAATAATAATAGCAATAACAATAATAACACTAGTAATGACAGTAGTAATAATGATAATAATTATTCATATATATATATATATATATATATATATATATATATATATATATATATATATATATATATATATATATATATATATATATATATATATATATATATATATATATATATATATATAACCAAATAAGCACATTACATATGTGAAAACATGAATAATTTTTTACCCCTACCGGGACTTGAACCTAGGACTACTAAGTCAAGGCGCTACCAACTACACCACAGAAGGTTAAAAGGAATCAGACCTTATAGCTTATATCTGCTATACTTAGGAATGAACGCATTCTATCTGAATGCCACTATGTTCATATTACAGATTCCCCAACCTCACTCGTGGCTTCATTTTTGCATTTAATTCAACTCCCAATATAATTCTTAGCAATTATAATTGTGAAGAACTCTCTATTTACACAAAGTATGACTTGGTAAAAAATTAATTGGCAGAAAGCCTACAAAGCAGATTTCGCTCTCGACTTCGTAGCTATACATACACTATGCTTAAGAATACTAATACATAATAGTAAAAAAATAATAGGAAAAAAATACGAAATTCGTGAATAACACCCATGCAAAAAAATTAGATATTTTTATTTTATTTTAGTAAAAATCGACCGCCTCGAAGGCCCTTTTCTCCTTCCTCCTCCTCTTCTACCGCTTAATGTGATCGGATATTATGAAGAAAATTCAAAAAAGCATTAAGAACAAACAGCAAACATATTTTCAATATAATATCGTCAGGGAAATAGCGTGTAAGGGTGCATCAGGTGATACAGAAGTAGCAAAACGTTTGCCAATAGAGGTTCGTTCTCCTGCATCCTACTCCTCTTCTACCGCTTAATGAGATCGGATATTATGAAGAAAATTGAAAAAAGCATTAAGAACAAACAACAAACACATTTTCAATATAATATCGTCAGGGAAGTAGCGTGTGAGGTTGCATCAGCTGATACGGAAGTAGGAAAACGTTTGCCGATAGAGGCTCGTTCTCCCGCATCCTACTGCTCTTCTACCGCTTAATGCGATCGGATATTATGAAGAAAATTTAAAAAAAGCATTAAGAACAAACATCATTGATTGTGATAGTCATAGGGTGGGGGCATTGAAGCGTCGGTTGTTGTACTCTAGAAATAATATAAGCAAAGGATTCACTGCGTGTCCATTCTTACCTTGTACCCCTTCTGGTACTAATAATTATAAATATATTACGTAGGAGGAAAAGCCTACGTCAGTGGTGACGCTCGGTGGGATAATAATAAAATCCCTACGTCAGTGGTGACGCTCGGTGGGATAATAATAAAATCCCTACGTCAGTGGTGACGCTCGTTGGATAATAAAGAAACCTCTACGTCAATAATAATAATAATAATAATAATCTCCACAATCAACATCAAAGGAAAATTATTGTTAATAATAATAATAATAATAATAATAAGATCTAAGGAGAATTTTTGGAATAAACATCACGAAAGTAATGCAAAGGTATATTAAAACCCAGCAGAGAGCTGGATATTCATTACACATCTTTTATAATCCCTTCACATCTGACAGGTCATTACACACGCCATCTGTTTCTCTTTACCGCCTGATAAAGGCTGTTTTATTTTATAATTTTTTGGTCCATCCTGGTGGTGGGAAAAAAAAAAAAAAAAAAAAAAAAAAAAAAAAAATATATATATATATATATATATATATATATATATATATATATATATATATATATATATATATATATATATATATATATATATATATATATATATATATATATATATATATATATATATATAATTGGGGGGACATTATTTGCGAAATCCGACTTTTTTACTATTATTTTTGGGGGGCGTTATTTCTGTTTCGCGGATAAAAATATCGTGTATAAAAGGAACAAGGTGTACTTTGAAGTGTATTACTTATCCTCAGAAGAATCTGATTTGTACAAACAAATGAGGCGATATATATTCATACAGAAAACAGGAGAGAGAGAAAAAAAGGATATTAATAATCCATCAAAGAAAGAAATACCACCATAAGTTTTATGCCTTTGGTGAAGGTGTGAAAACCAGGTAAATTATGCGGTCAGTGGTAGGAGGAAACGAGAACATATTAAATTGCTAGAAATAGTAATAGTGAACAAAATGCACTAAATTTAATAATAATAATAATAAAAATATTAGTAATAATAATAGCAATAACAATAATAACACTAGTAATGACAGTAGTAATAATGATAATAATAAATCATATCATATAATATCATATATATATATAATATATATATACTATATATATAATATATATATATATATATATATATATATATATATATATATATATATATATATATATATATATATATATATATATAACCAAATAAGCACATTACATATGTGAAAACATGAATAATTTTTTACCCCTACCGGGACTTGAACCTAGGACTACTAAGTCAAGGCGCTACCAACTACACCACAGAAGGTTAAAAGGAATCAGACCTTATAGCTTATATCTGCTATACTTAGGAATGAACGCATTCTATCTGAATGCCACTATGTTCATATTACAGATTCCCCAACCTCACTCGTGGCTTCATTTTTGCATTTAATTCAACTCCCAATATAATTCTTAGCAATTATAATTGTGAAGAACTCTCTATTTACACAAAGTATGACTTGGTAAAAAATTAATTGGCAGAAAGCCTACAAAGCAGATTTCGCTCTCGACTTCGTAGCTATACATACACTATGCTTAAGAATACTAATACATAATAGTAAAAAAATAATAGGAAAAAAATACGAAATTCGTGAATAACACCCATGCAAAAAAATTAGATATTTTTATTTTATTTTAGTAAAAATCGACCGCCTCGAAGGCCCTTTTCTCCTTCCTCCTCCTCTTCTACCGCTTAATGTGATCGGATATTATGAAGAAAATTCAAAAAAGCATTAAGAACAAACAGCAAACATATTTTCAATATAATATCGTCAGGGAAATAGCGTGTAAGGGTGCATCAGGTGATACAGAAGTAGCAAAACGTTTGCCAATAGAGGTTCGTTCTCCTGCATCCTACTCCTCTTCTACCGCTTAATGAGATCGGATATTATGAAGAAAATTGAAAAAAGCATTAAGAACAAACAACAAACACATTTTCAATATAATATCGTCAGGGAAGTAGCGTGTGAGGTTGCATCAGCTGATACGGAAGTAGGAAAACGTTTGCCGATAGAGGCTCGTTCTCCCGCATCCTACTGCTCTTCTACCGCTTAATGCGATCGGATATTATGAAGAAAATTTAAAAAAAGCATTAAGAACAAACAGCAAATATATTAAAAATATATTTGCTGTTTGTTCTTAATGCTTTTTTTAAATTTTCTTCATAATATCCGATCGCATTAAGCGGTAGAAGAGCAGTAGGATGCGGGAGAACGAGCCTCTATCGGCAAACGTTTTCCTACTTCCGTATCAGCTGATGCAACCTCACACGCTACTTCCCTGACGATATTATATTGAAAATGTGTTTGTTGTTTGTTCTTAATGCTTTTTTCAATTTTCTTCATAATATCCGATCTCATTAAGCGGTAGAAGAGGAGTAGGATGCAGGAGAACGAACCTCTATTGGCAAACGTTTTGCTACTTCTGTATCACCTGATGCACCCTTACACGCTATTTCCCTGACGATATTATATTGAAAATATGTTTGCTGTTTGTTCTTAATGCTTTTTTGAATTTTCTTCATAATATCCGATCACATTAAGCGGTAGAAGAGGAGGAGGAAGGAGAAAAGGGCCTTCGAGGCGGGTCGATTTTTACTAAAATAAAATAAAAATATCTAATTTTTTTGCATGGGTGTTATTCACGAATTTCGTATTTTTTTCCTATTATTTTTTTACTATTATGTATTAGTATTCTTAAGCATAGTGTATGTATAGCTACGAAGTCGAGAGCGAAATCTGCTTTGTAGGCTTTCTGCCAATTAATTTTTTACCAAGTCATACTTTGTGTAAATAGAGAGTTCTTCACAATTATAATTGCTAAGAATTATATTGGGAGTTGAATTAAATGCAAAAATGAAGCCACGAGTGAGGTTGGGGAATCTGTAATATGAACATAGTGGCATTCAGATAGAATGCGTTCATTCCTAAGTATAGCAGATATAAGCTATAAGGTCTGATTCCTTTTAACCTTCTGTGGTGTAGTTGGTAGCGCCTTGACTTAGTAGTCCTAGGTTCAAGTCCCGGTAGGGGTAAAAAATTATTCATGTTTTCACATATGTAATGTGCTTATTTGGTTATATATATATATATATATATATATATATATATATATATATATATATTATATATATATATATATATATATATATATATATATATATATATATATATATATATATATATATATATATGAATAATTATTATCATTATTACTACTGTCATTACTAGTGTTATTATTGTTATTGCTATTATTATTACTAATATTTTTATTATTATTATTATTAAATTTAGTGCATTTTGTTCACTATTACTATTTCTAGCAATTTAATATGTTCTCGTTTCCTCCTACCACTGACCGCATAATTTACCTGGTTTTCACACCTTCACCAAAGGCATAAAACTTATGGTGGTATTTCTTTCTTTGATGGATTGTTAATATCCTTTTTTTCTCTCTCTCCTGTTTTCTGTATGAATATATATCGCCTCATTTGTTTGTACAAATCAGATTCTTCTGAGGATAAGTAATACACTTCAAAGTACACCTTGTTCCTTTTATACACGATATTTTTATCCGCGAAACAGAAATAACGCCCCCCAAAAATAATAGTAAAAAAGTCGGATTTCGCAAATAATGTCCCCCCAATTATATATATATATATATATATATATATATATATATATATATATATATATATAATATATATATATATATATATTATATATATATATATATATAATTTTATTTTTTTTTTTTCCCCCCCACCAGGATGGACCAAAAAATTATAAAATAAAACAGCCTTTATCAGGCGGTAAAGAGAAACAGATGGCGTGTGTAATGACCTGTCAGATGTGAAGGGATTATAAAAGATGTGTATAGAATATCCACGCTCTGCTGGGTTTTATATACCTCTACATTACTTTCATGATGTTTATTCCAAAAATTCTCCTTAGATCTTATTATTATTATTATTATTATTATTTTTAACAATAATTTTCCTTGATGTTGATTGTGGAGATTATTATTAGTTATTATTATTATTGACGTAGAGGTTTCTTTATTATCCCACCGAGCGTCACCAATGACGTAGGGATTTTATTATTATCCCACCGAGCGTCACCACTGACGTAGGAATTTATTTATTATCCACCGAGCGTCACCACTGACGTAGGGCTTTTCTCCTCTACGTATATATATTTATAATTATTGTTACCAGAAGGGTACAAGGTAGTATGGACTCCAGGAATACCTGTGCTTTATATTATTCATAGTACTAACACAACCGAAGCCTCAATGCCCCCACCCTATGACTATCACAATCGATGATCTATTCGTGCCCCTGGCAAAGTTCTAACTAACTGTCTCTGCCCTGGGTGGCTCTTGAAAGTACCCCATGGGCAGGAATGGCTGTACATCAATTCGACCAATGAATCTGTGATCTCTAGTTCTGACATCATCGACTGTTCAAAGTAGTCTCGATCTACATCTACTCGATGGAGAGGAATGAGAGAGATACTTTGAAACTGCGTTGATTGGCAGAACTAGAGATCTCACTGATTTATTGGAGAATTGGATGTATAAGCCATGCCCTGCCCTGGGGTATTTAAAGAGCCACCAGGCAGAGACAGTTGTTAACTTTGCCTGGGCACGATAGATCATAGATTGTGATAGTCATAGGGTGGGGCATTGAGGCGTCGGTTGTGTTGTACTCTAGAATAAATATAAGCAAAGGGATTCACTGCGTGTCCATTCTTACCTTGTACCCTTCTGGTACTAATAATTATAAATATATATACGTAGAGGAAAAGCCCTACGTCAGTGTGAAGCTCGTTGGATAATAATAAAATCCCTACGTCAGTGGTGACGCTCGGTGGATAATAATAAAATCCCTACGTCAGTGTGACGCTCGGTGGATAATAAAGAAACCTCTACTCAATAATAATAATAATAATAATAATCTCCACAATCAACATCAAAGGAAAATTATTGTTAAAAATAATAATAATAATAATAATAATAAGATCTAAGGAGAATTTTTGGAATAAACATCATGAAAGTAATGTAGAGGTATATTAAAACCCAGCAGAGAGCTGGATATTCATTACACATCTTTATAATCCCTTCACATCTGACAGGTCATTACACACGCCATCTGTTTCTCTTTACCGCCTGATAAAGGCTGTTTTATTTTATAATTTTTTGGTCCATCCTGGTGGGGGGGAAAAAAAAAAAATAAAATTATATATATATATATATATATATAATATATATATATATATATATATATATATATATATATATATATATATATATATATATATATATATATATATAATTGGGGGGACATTATTTGCGAAATCCGACTTTTTTACTATTATTTTTGGGGGGCGTTATTTCTGTTTCGCGGATAAAAATATCGTGTATAAAAGGAACAAGGTGTACTTTGAAGTGTATTACTTATCCTCAGAAGAATCTGATTTGTACAAACAAATGAGGCGATATATATTCATACAGAAAACAGGAGAGAGAGAAAAAAAGGATATTAACAATCCATCAAAGAAAGAAATACCACCATAAGTTTTATGCCTTTGGTGAAGGTGTGAACACCAGGTAAATTATGCGGTCAGTGGTAGGAGGAAACGAGAACATATTAAATTGCTAGAAATAGTAATAGTGAACAAAATGCACTAAATTTAATAATAATAATAATAAAAATATTAGTAATAATAATAGCAATAACAATAATAACACTAGTAATGACAGTAGTAATAATGATAATAATTATTCATATATATATATATATATATATATATATATATATATATATATATATATATATATATATCATATATATATATATATATATATATATATATATATATATATATATATATATATATATAACCAAATAAGCACATTACATATGTGAAAACATGAATAATTTTTTACCCCTACCGGGACTTGAACCTAGGACTACTAAGTCAAGGCGCTACCAACTACACCACAGAAGGTTAAAAGGAATCAGACCTTATAGCTTATATCTGCTATACTTAGGAATGAACGCATTCTATCTGAATGCCACTATGTTCATATTACAGATTCCCCAACCTCACTCGTGGCTTCATTTTTGCATTTAATTCAACTCCCAATATAATTCTTAGCAATTATAATTGTGAAGAACTCTCTATTTACACAAAGTATGACTTGGTAAAAAATTAATTGCAGAAAGCCTACAAAGCAGATTTCGCTCTCGACTTCGTAGCTATACATACACTATGCTTAAGAATACTAATACATAATAGTAAAAAAATAATAGGAAAAAAATACGAAATTCGTGAATAACACCCATGCAAAAAAATTAGATATTTTTATTTTATTTTAGTAAAAATCGACCGCCTCGAAGGCCCTTTTCTCCTTCCTCCTCCTCTTCTACCGCTTAATGTGATCGGATATTATGAAGAAAATTCAAAAAAGCATTAAGAACAAACAGCAAACATATTTTCAATATAATATCGTCAGGGAAATAGCGTGTAAGGGTGCATCAGGTGATACAGAAGTAGCAAAACGTTTGCCAATAGAGGTTCGTTCTCCTGCATCCTACTCCTCTTCTACCGCTTAATGAGATCGGATATTATGAAGAAAATTGAAAAAAGCATTAAGAACAAACAACAAACACATTTTCAATATAATATCGTCAGGGAAGTAGCGTGTGAGGTTGCATCAGCTGATACGGAAGTAGGAAAACGTTTGCCGATAGAGGCTCGTTCTCCCGCATCCTACTGCTCTTCTACCGCTTAATGCGATCGGATATTATGAAGAAAATTTAAAAAAAGCATTAAGAACAAACAGCAAATATATTA
>JAXCGZ010020081.1:0-23514 GCA_037179515.1 Halocaridina rubra
TATATTACAGATTCCCCAACCTTACTCGTGTTTTCATTTTAGCATTTAATTCAATTCCCAATCTCATTCGGGCCATGAAATTATCAAATAAGCACATTACATATGTGAAAACATGAATCATTTTTTACCCCGACCGGGACTCGAACCTAGGACTTATGATTACTAAGTCAAGGCACTACCACTACACCACAGAAGGTTAAAAGGAATCCAACCTTATAGCTTATATCTGCTATACTTAGGAATGAACGCATTCTAACTGAATGCCACTATGTTCATATTACAGATTCCCCAACCTCACTCGTGGCTTCATTTTAGCATTTAATTCAATTCCCAATCTCATTCGGGCCATTAAATTATCAAATAAGCACATTACATATGTGAAAACATGAATCATTTTTTACCCCGACCAGGACTCGAACCTCGGACTTATGATTGCTATGTCAAGGCACTACCACTACACCACAGAAGGTTAAAAGGAATCCAACCTTATAGCTCATATATGCTATACTTAGGAATGAACGCATTCTAACTGAATGCCACTATGTTCATATTACAGATTCCCCAACCTTACTCGTGTTTTCATTTTAGTATTTAATTCAATTCTCAATCTCATTCGGGCCATGAAATTATCAAATAAGCACATTACATATGTGAAAACATGAATAATTTTTTACCCAGACCGGGAGCCGAACCTAGGACTTATGATTACTAAGTCAAGACACTACCACTACACCACAGAAGGTTAAAAGGAATCCAACCTTATAGCTTATATCTGCTATACTTAGGAATGAACGCATTCTAACTGAATGCCACTATGTTCATATTACAGATTTCCCAACCTCACTCGTGGCTTCATTTTAGCATTTAATTCAATTCCCAATCTCATTCGAGCCATCAAATTATCAAATAAGCACATTACATATGTGAAAACATGAATCATTTTTTACCCCGACCGGAACTCGAACCTAGGACTTATGATTACTAAGTCAAGGCGCTACCACTACACCACAAAAGGTTAAAAGGAATCCAACCTTATAGCTTATATCTGCTATACTTAGGACTGTACTCATTCCAACTGAATGCCACTATGTTCATATTACAGATTCCCCAACCTCACTCGTGGCTTCATTTTAGCATTTAATTCAGTTCCCAATCTCATTCGGGCCATGAAATTATCAAATAAGCTACACTACATATGTGAAAACATGAATCATATTTTACCCAGACCGGGACTCGAACCTAGGACTTATGATTACTAAGTCAAGGCGCAACCACTACATCACAGAAGGTTAAAATGAATCCAACCTTATAGCTTATATCTGCTATACTTAGGAATGAACGCATTCTAACTGAATGCCACTATGTTCATATTACAGATTCCCCAACCTCACTCGTGGCTTCATTTTATCAGTTAATTCAATTCCCAATCTTATTCGGGCCATGAAATTATCAAATAAGCACATTACATATGTGAAAATATGAATCATTTTTTACCCTGACCGAGACTCGAACCTAGGACATATGATTACTAAGTCAAGGCGCTACCACTACACCACAGAAGGTTAAAAGGAATCCAACCTTATAGCTTATATCTGCTATAATTAGGAATGAATGCATTCTAACTGAATGCCACTATGTTCATATTACAGATTCCCCAACCTCACTCGTGGCTTAATTTTAGCATTTAACTCAATTCCCAATCTCATTCGGGCCATGAGATTATCAAATAAGCACATTACATATGTGAAAACATGGATTATTTTTTACCCCGACCGGGACTCGAACTTAGGACGTGTGATTACTAAGTCAAGGCGCTACCACTACACCACAGAAGGTTAAAAGGAATCCGACCTTATAGCTTATATTTGCTATACTTATGAATGAACGCATTCTAACTGAATGCCACTATTTTCATATTACAGATTCCCCAACCTCACTCGTGGCTTCATTTTAGCATTTAATTCAATTCCCAATCTCATTCGGGCCATGAAATTATCAAATAAGCACATTACATATGTGAAAACATGAATCATTTTTTACCCCGACCGAGACTCGAACCTAGGACTTATGATTACCAAGTCAAGGCGCTACCACTACACCACAGAAGGTTAAAAGGAATCTAACCTTATAGCTTATATCTGCTATACTTAGGAATGATCGCATTCTAACTGAATGTCACTATGTTCATATTACAGATTTCCCAACCTCACTCGTGGCTTCATTTTAGCATTTAATTCAATTCCCAATCTCATTCGGGTCTTACAATAACCAAGCAAGCACATTACATATGTGAAAACATGAATTATTTTTTACCCCGACCGGGACTCGAACCTAGGACTTATGATTACTAAGTCAAGGCGCTACCACTACACCACAGAAGGTTAAAAGGAATCTAACCTTATAGCTTATATCTGCTATACTTAAGAATGAACGCATTCTAACTGAATGCCACTATGTTTATATTACAGATTCCCCAACCTCACTCGTGCTTCATTTTAGCATTTAATTCAATTCCCAATCTCATTCGGGCCATGAAATTATCAAATAAGCACATTACATATGTGAAAACATGAATCATTTTTTACCCCGACAATTACTCGAACCTAGGACTTATGATTACTAAGTGAAGGCGCTACCACTACACCACAGAACGTTAAAAGGAATCCAACCTTATAGCTTATATCTGCTATACTTAGGAATGAATGCATTCTAACTGAATGCCACTATGTTCATTTTACAGATTCCCCACCCTCACTCGCGGCTTCATTTTAGCATTTAATTCAATTCCCAATCTCATTCGGGCCATGAAATTATCAAATAAGCACATTACATATGTGAAAACATAAATCATTTTTTACCCCGACCGGGACTCGAACCTAGGACTTATGATTACTAAGTCAAGGCGCTACCACTACACCACAGAAGGTTAAAAGGAATCCAACCTTATAGCTTATATCTGCTATACTTAGGAATGAATGCATTCTAACTGAATGCCACTATGTTCATATTACAGATTCCCCAACCTCACTCGTGGCTTCATTTTAGCATTTAATTCAATTCCCAATCTCATTCGGGCCATAAAATTATCAAATAAGCACATTACAAATGTGAATACATGAATCATTTTTTACCCCGACCGGGACTCGAGCCTAGGACTTATGATTACTAAGTCAAGGCGCTACCACTACACCACAGATGGTTAAAAGGAATCCAACCTTATAGCTTATATATGCTATACTTAGGAATGAACGCATTCTAACTGAATGCCACTATGTTCATATTACAGATTCCCCAACCTCTTTAGTGGCTTCATTTTAGCATTTAATTCAATTCCCAATCTCATTCGTGCCATGAAATTATCAAATAAGCACATTACATATGTGAAAACATGAATCATTTTTAACCCCGACCGGGACTCGAACCTAGGACTTATGATTACTAAGTCAAGGCGCTACCAGTACACCACAGAAGGTTAAAAGGAATCCAACCTTATAGCTTATATCTGCTATACTTAGGAATGAACGCATTCTAACTGAATGCCACTATGTTCATATTACTGATTCCCCAACCTCACTCGTGGCTTCATTTTAGCATTTAATTCAATTCCCAATCTCATTTGGGCCATGAAATTATCAAATAAGCACATTACATATGTGAAAACATGAATCATTTTTTACCCCGACCGGGACTCGAACCTAGGACTTATGATTACTAAGTCAAGGCACTACCACTACACCACAGAAGGTTAAAAGGAATCCAACCTTATAGCTTATATATGCTATACTTAGGAATGAACGCATTCTAACTGAATGCCACTATGTTCATATTACAGCTTCCCCAACCTCACTCGTGGCTTCATTTTAGCATTTAATTCAATTCCCAATCTCATTCGGGCCATGAAATTATCAAATAAGCACATTACAAATGTGAATACATGAATCATTTTTTATCCCGACCGGGACTCGAACCTAGGACTTATGATTACTAAGTCAAGGCGCTACCACTTCACCACAGAAGGTTAAAAGGAATCCAACCTTATAGCTTATAAATGCTGTACTTAGGAATGAACGCATTCTAACTGAATGCCACTATGTTCATAGTACAGATTCCCCAACCTCACTCGTGGCTTCATTTTAGCATTTAATTCAATTCCCAATCTCATTCGGGCCAATAAATTATCAAATAAGCACATTACATATGTGAAAACATGAATCATTTCTTACCCCGACCAGGACTCGAACCTAGGACTTATGATTACTAAGTCAAGGCGCTACCACTACACCACAGAATGTTAAAAGGAATCCACCTTATAGCTTATATATGCTATACTTAGGAATGAATGCATTCTAACTGAATGCCACTATATTCATATTACAGATTCCCCAACCTCACTCGTGGCTTCATTTTAGCATTTAATTCAATTCCCAATCTCATTCAGGCCATGAAATTATCAAATAAGCACATTACATATGTGAAAATATGAATCATTTTTTACCCCGACCGGGACTCGAACCTAGGACTTATGATTACTAAGTCAAGGCGCTACCACTACACCACAGAAGGTTAAAAGGAATCCAACCTTATAGCTTATATCTGCTATACTTAGGAATGAACGCATTCTAACTGAATGCCACTATGTTCATATTACAGATTCCCCAACCTCACTCGTGGCTTCATTTTAGCATTTAATTCAATTCCCAATCTCATTCGGGCCATGAAATTATCAAATAAGCACATTACATATGTGAAAACACGAATCATTTTTTACCCCGACCGGGACTCGAACATAGGACTTATGATTACTAAGTCAAGGCTCTACCAGTACACCACAGAAGGTTAAAAGGAATCCAACATTATAGCTTATATCTGCTATACTTAGGAATGAACGCATTCTAACTGAATGCCACTATGTTCATATTACAGACTCCCCAACCTCACTCCTGGCTTCATTTTAGCATTTGATTCAATTCCCAATCCCCATGAAATTATCAAATAAGCACATTGCATATGTGAAAACATGAATCATTTTTTACCCCGACCGGGACTCGAACTTATTACTTATGATAACTATGTCAAGGCGCTACCTCTACACCACAGAAGGCTAAAAGGAATCCAACCTTATAGCTTATATATGGTTTACTTAGGAATGAACGCATTCTAGCTGAATGCCACTATGTTCATATTACAGATTCCCCAACGTCACTCGTGGCTTCATTTTAGCATTTAATTCAATTCCCAATCTAATTCGGGCCATGAAATTATCAAATAAGCACATTACATATGTGTAAACATGAATCATTTTTTACCCCGACTGGGACTCGAACCAAGGACTTATGATTACTAAGTCAAGGCACTACCACTACACCACAGAAGGTTAAAAGGAATATAACCTTATAGCTTATATCTGCTATACTTAGGAATGAACGCATTCTCACTGAATGCCACTATGTTCATATTACAGATTCCCCAACCTCACTCGTGGCTTCATTTTAGCATTTAATTCAATTCCCAATCTCATTCGGGCCATGAAATTATCAAATAAGCACATTACATATGTGAAAACATGAATCATATTTTACCCCGACCGGGACTCGAACCTAGGACTTATGATTACTATGTCAAGGCGCTACCTCTATGCCACAGAAGGTTAAAAGGAATCCAACCTTATAGCTTATATCTGCTATACTTAGGAATGAACGCATTCTAACTGAATGCCACTATGTTCATATTACAGATTCCCCAACCTCACTCGTGGCTTCATTTTAGCATTTAATTCAATTCCCAATCTCATTCGGGCCATGAAATTATCAAAAAAGCACATTACATATGTGAAAACATGAATCATTTTTTACCCCGACCGGGACTCGAACCAAGGACTTATGATTACTAAGTCAAGGCACTACCACTACACCACAGAAGGTTAAAAGGAATCCAACCTTATAGCTTATATATGCTATACTTAGGAATGAACGTATTCTAACTGAATTTCACTATGTTCATATTACAGTTTCCCCAACCTCACTCATGGCTTCATTTTAGCATTTAATTCAATTCCCAATCTCATTCGGGCCATGAAATTATCAAATAAGCACATTACAAATGTGAATACATGAATCATTTTTTACCCCGACCGGGACTCGAACCTAGGACTTATGATTTCTAAGTCAAGGCGCTACCACTACACCACAGAATGTTAAAAGGAATCCAACCTTTTAGCTTATATATGCTATACTTAGGAATGAATGCATTCTAACTGAATGCCACTATGTTCATATTACAGATTCACCAACCTCACTCGTGGCTTCATTTTAGCATTTAATTCAATTCCCAATCTCATTCAGGCCATGAAATTATCAAATAAGCACATTACATATGTGAAAACATGAATAATTTTTTACCCCGACCGGGACTCGAACCTAGGACTTATGATTACTAAGTCAAGGCGCTACCACTACACCACAGAAGGTTAAAAGGAATCCAACCTTATAGCTTATATCTGCTATACTTAGGAATAAACGCATTTTAACTGAATGCCACGATGTTCATATTACAGATTCCCCAACCTTACTCGTGGCTTTATTTTAGCATTTAATTCAATTCCCAATCTCATTCGGGCCATGAAATTATCAAATAAGCACATTACATATGTGAAAACACGAATCATTTTTTACCCCGACCGGGACTCGAACCTAGGACTTATGATTACTAAGTCAAGGCTCTACCAGTACACCACAGAAGGTTAAAAGGAATCCAACATTATAGCTTATATCTGCTATACTTAGGAATGAACGCATTCTAACTGAATGCCACTATGTTCATATTACAGATTCCCCAACCTCACTCGTGGCTTCATTTTAGCATTTGATTCAATTCCTAATCTCATTCGGGCCATGAAATTATCAAATAAGCACATTGCATATGTGAAAACATGAATCATTTTTTACCCCAACCGGGACTCGAACCTAGAACTTATGATTACTAAATCAAGGCGCTACCACTACACCACAGAAGGTTAAAAGGAATATGACCTTATAGCTTATATCTGCTATACTTAGGAATGAACGCATTCTAACTGAATGCCACTATGTTCATATTACAGATTCCCCAACCTCACTCGTGGCTTCATTTTTGCATTTAATTCAATTCCCAATCTCATTCGGGCCATGAAATTATCAAATAAGCACATTACATATGTGAAAACATGAATCATATTTTACCCCGACCGGGACTCGAACCTAGGACTTATGATTACTATGTCAAGGCGCTACCTCTACACCACAGAAGGTTAAAAGGAATCCAACCTTATAGCTTATATATGGTTTACTTAGGAATGAACGCATTCTAACTGAATGCCACTATGTTCATATTACAGATTCCCCAACGTCACTCGTGGCTTCATTTTAGCATTTAATTCAATTCCCAATCTCATTCGGGCCATGAAATTATCAAATAAGCACATTACATATGTGAAAACATGAATCATTTTTTACCCCGACCGGGACTCGAACCTAGGACTTATGATTACTAAGTCAAGGCCCTAACACTACACCACAGAAGGTTAAAAGGAATCCAACCTTATAGCTTATATCTGCTATACTTAGGAATGAACGCATTCTAACTGAATGCCACTATGATCATATTACAGATTCCCCAACCTCACTCGTGGCTTCATTTTAGCATTTAATTCAATTCCCAATCTCATTCGGGCCATGAAATTATCAAATAAGCACATTACATATGTGAAAACATGAATCATATTTTACCCCGACTGGGACGCGAACCTAGGACTTATGAATACTAGGTCAAGGCGCTACCTCTACACCACAGAAGGTTAAAAGGAATCCAACCTTATAGCTCATATATGCTATACTTAGGAATGAACGCATTCTAACTGAATGCCACTATGTTCATATTACAGATTCTCCAACCTCACTCGTGGCTTCATTTTAGCATTTAATTCAATTCCCAATCTCATTCGTTCCATGAAATTATCAAATAAGCACATTACATATGTGAAAACATGAATCATTTTTTACCCCGACCGGGACTCGAACCTAGGACTTATGATTCCTAAGTCAAGGCGCTATCACTACACCACAGAAGGTTAAAAGGAATCCAACCTTATAGCTTATATCTGCTATACTTAGGAATGAACGCATTCTAACTGAATGCCACTATGTTCATATTACAGATTCCCCAACCTCACTCGTGGCTTCATTTTAGCATTTTATTCAATTCCCAATCTCATTCGGGCCATGAAACTATCAAATAAGCACATTACATATGCGAAAACATGAATAATTTTTTACCCCGACCGGGATTCGAACCTAGGACTTATGATTACTAAGTTAAGGCGCTACCACTACACCACAGAAGGTTAAAAGGAATCCAACCTTATAGCTTATATCTGCTATACTTAGGAATGAACGCATTCTAATTGAATGCCACTATGTTCATATTACAGATTCCCCAAAATCACTCGTGTCTTCATTTTAGCATTTGATCCAATTCCCAATCTCATTCGGGCCATGAAATTATCAAATAAGGCACATTGCATATGTGAAAACATGAATCATTTTTTACCCCAACCGGGACTCGAACCTAGAACTTATGATTACTAAATCAAGGCGCTACCACTACACCACAGAAGGTTAAAAGGAATATGACCTTATAGCTTATATCTGCTATACTTAGGAATGAACGCATTCTAACTGAATGCCACTATGTTCATATTACAGATTCCCCAACCTCACTCGTGGCTTCATTTTTGCATTTAATTCAATTCCCAATCTCATTCGGGCCATGAAATTATCAAATAAGCACATTACATATGTGAAAACATAAATCATATTTTACCCCGACCGGGACTCGAACCTAGGACTTATGATTACTATGTCAAGGCGCTACCTCTACACCACAGAAGGTTAAAAGGAATCCAACCTTATAGCTTATATATGGTTTACTTAGGAATGAACGCATTCTAACTGAATGCCACTATGTTCATATTACAGATTCCTCAACGTCACTCGTGGCTTCATTTTAGCATTTAATTCAATTCCCAATCTCATTCGGGCCATGAAATTATCAAATAAGCACATTACATATGTGAAAACATGAATCATTTTTTACCCCGACCGGGACTTATGATTACTAAGTCAAGGCGCTACCACTACACCACAGAAGGTTAAAAGGAATCCAACCTTATAGCTTATATCTGCTATACTTAGGAATGAACGCATTCTAACTGAATGCCACTATGTTTATATTACAGATTCCCCAACCTTACTCGTGTTTTCATTTTAGCATTTAATTCAATTCCCAATCTCATTCGGGCCATGAAATTATCAAATAAGCACATTACATATGTGAAAACATGAATAATTTTTTACCCCGACCGGGAGTCGAACCTTGGACTTATGATTACTAAGTCAAGGCACTACCACTACACCACAGAAGGTTAAAAGGAATCCAACCTTATAGCTTATATCTGCTATACTTAGGAATGAACGCATTCTAACTGTATGCCACTATGTTCATATTACAGATTCCCCAACCTCACTCGTGGCTTCATTTTAGCATTTAATTCAATTCCCAATCTCATTCGTGCCATGAAATGATCAAATAAGCACATTATATATGTGAAAACATGAATCATTTTTTACCCTGACCGGCACTCGAACCTAGGACTTATGATTACTAAGTCAAGGCGCTATCACTACTCCACAGAAGGTTAAAAGGAATCCAACCTTATAGCTTATATCTGCAATACTTAGGAATGAACGCATTCTAACTGAATGCCACTATGTTCATATTACAGATTCCCCAACCTCACTCGTGGCTTCATTTTAGCATTTAATTCAATTCCCAATCTCATTCGGGCCATGAATTTATCAAATAAGCACATTACATATGTGAAAACATGAATCATTTTTTACCCGGACCGGGACTCGAACCTAGGACTTATGATTACTAAGTCAAGGCGCTACCACTACACCACGGAAGGTTAAAAGGAATCCAACATAATAGCTTATATCTGCTATACTTAGGAATGAACGCATTCTAGCTGAATGCCTCTATGTTCATTTTACTGATTCCCCAACCTCACTCGTGGCTTCATTTTAGCATTTAATTCAATTCCCAATCTCGTTTGGGCCATGAAATTATCAAATAAGCACATTACATATGTGAAAACATGAATTATTTTTTACTCCGACCGGGACTCGAACCTAGGACTTATGATTACTAAGTCAAGGCACTACCACTACACCACAGAAGGTTGAAAGGAATCCAACATTAATGCTTATATCTGCTATACTTAGGAATGAACGCATTCTAACTGAATGCCACTATGTTCATATTAAAGATTCCCCAACCTCACTCGTGGCCTCATTTTAGCATTTAATTTAATTCCCAATCTCATTCGGGCCATGAAATTATCAAATAAGCACATTACATATGTGAAAACATGAATCATATTTTACCCCGACCGGGACTCGAACCTAGGACTTATGATTACTAGGTCAAGGCGCTACCTCTACACCACAGAAGGTTAAAAGGAATCCAACCTTATAGCTCATATATGCTATAATTAGGAATGAACGCATTCTAATTGAATGCCACTATGTTCATATTACAGATTCCCCAACCACACTCATGGCTTCATTTTAGCATTTAATTCAATTCCCAATCTAATTCGGGCCATGAAATTATCAAATAAGCACATTACATATGTGAAAACATGAATAATTTATTACCCCGACCGGGACTCGAACCTAGGACATATGATTACTAAGTCAAGGCTCTATCACTACTCCACAGAAGGTTAAAAGGAATCCCACCGTATAGCTTATATCTGCAATAAGTAGGAATGAACGCATTCTAACTGACTGCCACAATGTTCATATTACAGATTCCCCAACCTCACTCGTGGCTTCATTTTAGCATTTAATTCAATTCCCAATCTCATTCGGGCCATGAAATTATCAAATAAGCACATTACATATGAGAAAACATGAATCATTTTTTACCCCTACCGGGACTCGAACCTAGGACTTATGATTACTAAGTCAAGGCGCTACCACTACACCACAGAAGGTTAAAAGGAGTCCAACATTATGGCTTATATATGCTATACTTAGGAATGAACGCATTCTAACTGACTGCCACAATGTTCATATTACAGATTCCCCAACCTCACTCGTGGCTTCATTTTAGCATTTAATTCAATTCCCAATCTCATTCGGACCATGAAATTATCAAATAAGCACATTACATATGTGAAAACATGAATCATTTTTTACCCTGACCAGGACTCGAACCTACGACTTATGATTACTAAGTCAAGGCACTACCACTAAACCACAATAGGTTAAAAGGAATCCAACCTTATAGCTTTTATCTGCTATACTTAGGAATGAATGCATTCTAACTGAATGCCACTATGTTCATATTACAGATTCCCCAACCTCACTCGTGGCTTTGTTTTAGCATTTAATTCAATTCCCAATCTCATTCGGGCCATGAAATTATCAAATAAGCACATTACATATGTGAAAATATGAATCATATTTTACCCCGACCGGGACGCGAACCTAGGACTTATGATTACTAGGTCAAGGCGCTACCTCTACACCACAGAAGGTTAAAAGGAATCCAACCTTATAGCTCATATATGCTATACTTAGGAATGAACACATTCTAACTGAATGCCACTATGTTCATATTACAGATTCTCCAACGTCACTCGTGGCTTCATTTTAGCATTTAATTCAATTCCCAATCTAATTCGGGCCATGAAATGATCAAATAAGCACATTACATATGTGAAAAAATGAATTATTTTTTACCCCGACCGGGACTCGAACCTAGGACATATGATTACTAGGTCAAGGCGCTACCTCTACACCACAGAAGGTTAAAAGGAATCCAACCTTATAGCTCATATATGCTATACTTAGAAATGAATGCATTCTAACTGAATGCCACTATGTTCATATTACAGATTCTCCAACCTCACTCGTGGCTTCATTTTAGCATTTAATTCAATTCCCAATCTAATTTGGGCCATGAAATTATCAAATAAGCACATTACATATGTGAAAACATGAATCATTTTTTATCCCGACCGGGACTCGAACCTAGGACATATGATTACTAAGTCAAGGCGCTATCACTACTCCACAGAAGGTTAAAAAGAATCCAACCTTATAGCTTATATCTGCAATACTTAGGAATGAACGCATTCTAACTGAATGCCACTATGTTCATATTACAGATTCCCCAACCTCACTCGTGGCTTCATTTTAGCATTTAATTAAATTCTCAATCTCATTCGGGCCATGAAATTATCAAATAAACACATTACATATGCGAAAACATGAATCATATTTTACCCCGACCGGGACTCGAACCTAGGACTTATGATTACTAAGTCAAGGCGCTACCACTACACCACAGAATGGTTAAAAGGAATATAACCTTATAGCTTATATATGCTATACTTTGGAATGAACGCATTCTAACTGAATGTCACTATGTTTATATTACAGATTCCCCAAACTTACTCGTGTTTTCATTGTAGCATTTAATTCAATTCCCAATCTCATTCAGGCCATGAAATGATCAAATAAGCACATTACATATATGAAAACATGAATCATTTTTTACCCCGACCGGGACTCGAACCTAGGAGTTATGATTACTAAGTCAAGGCACTACCACTACACCACAGAAGGTTAAAAGGAATCCAACCTTATAGCTTATATCTTCTATACTTAGGAATGAACGCATTCTAACTGAATGCCACTATGTTCATATCACAGATTCCCCAACCTCGCTCGTGGCTTCATTTTAGCATTTAATTCAATTCCCAATCTCATTCGGGCCATGAATTTATCAAATAAGCACATTACATATGTGAAAACATGAATCCTTTTTTACCCCGACCGGGACTCGAACCTAGGACTTATGATTACTAAGTCAAGGCGCTACCACTACTCCACAGAAGGTTAAAAGGAATATAACCTTATAGCTTATATATGCTATACTTTGGAATGAACGCATTCTAACTGAATGCCACTATGTTTATATTACAGATTCCCCAACCTTACTCGTGTTTTCATTGTAGCATTTAATTCAATTCCCAATCTCATTCAGGCCATGAAATGATCAAATAAGCACATTACATATGTGAAAACATGAATCATTTTTTACCCCGACCGGGACTCGAACCTAGGACTTATGATTACTAAGTCAAGGCACTACCACTACACCACAGAAGGTTAAAAGGAATCCAACCTTATAGCTTATATCTGCTATACTTAGGAATGAACGCATTCTAACTGAATGCCACTATGTTCATATCACAGATTCCCCAACCTCGCTCGTGGCTTCATTTTAACATTTAATTCAATTCCCAATCTCATTCGGGCCATGAAATTATCAAATAAGCACATTACATAGGTGAAAACATGAATCATATTTTACCCCGACCGGGACTCGAACCTAGGACTTATGATTACTAAGTCAAGGCGCTACCTCTACACCACAGAAGGTTAAAAGGAATCCACCTTATAGCTTATATATGCTATACTTAGGAATGAACGCATTCTAACTGAATGCCACTATGTTCATATTACAGATTCCCCAACCTCACTCGTGGCTTCATTTTAGCATTTAATTCAATTCCCAATCTAATTCGGGCCATGAAATTATCAAATAAGCACATTACATATGTGAAAACATGAATCATTTTTTACCCCGACCGGGACTCGAACCTAGGACTTATGATTACTAAGTCAAGGCGCTATCACTACTCCACAGAAGGTTAAAAGGAATTCAACCTTATAGCTTATATATGCTATACTTAGGAATGAACGCATTCTAACTGAATGCCACTATGTTCATATTACAGATTCCCCAACCTCACTCGTGGCTTCATTTTAGCATTTAATTCAATTCCATAATCTCGTTCGGGCCATGAAATTATCAAATAAGCACATTACAAATATGAAAACATGAATCATTTTTTACCCCGACCGGGACACAAACCTAGGACTTATGATTACTAAGTCAAGGCGCTACCACTACACCACAAAAGGTTAAAAGGAATCCAACCTTATATCTTATATCTACTATACTTAGGAATGAACGCATTCTAACTGAATGCCACTATGTTCATATTACTGATTCCCCAACCTCACTCGTGGCTTCATTTTAGCATTTAATTCAATTCCCAATCTCATTTGGGACATGAAATTATCAAATAAGCACATTACATATGTGAAAAAATCAATCATTTTTTACCCCGACCGGGACTCGAATCTAGGACTTATGATTACTAAGTCAAGGCGCTACCACTACACCACAGAAAGTTAAAAGGAATCCAACCTTATAGCTTACATCTGCTATACTTAGGAATGAATGCATTCAAACTGATTGCCACTATGTTCATATTACAGATTCCCCAAAATCACTCGTGGCTTCATTTTAGCATTTGATTCAATTCCCAATCTCATTCGGGCTATGAAATTATCAAATAAGGCACATTACATATGTGAAAACATGAATCATTTTTACCCCGACTGGGACTCGAACCTAGGACTTATGATTACTAAGTCAAGGCGCTACCACTACACCACAGAAGGTTAAAAGGAATATAACCTTTTAGCTTATATCTGCTATACTTAGGAATGAACTCATTCTAACTGAATGCCACTATGTTTATATTACAGATTCCCCAACCTTACTCGTGTTTTCATTTTAGCATTTAATTCAATTCCCAATCTCATTTGGGCCATGAAATGATCAAATAAGGCACATTACATATGTGAAAACATGAATCATTTTTTACCCCTACTGGGACTCGAACCTAGGACTTATGATTACTAAGTCAAGGCGCTACCACTACACCACAGAAAGTTAAAAGGAATCCAACCTTATAGCTTATATCTGCTATACTTAGGAATGAACGCATTCTAACTGAATGCCACTATGTTCATATTACAGATTCCCCAACCTCAATTGTGGCTTCATTTTAGCATTTAATTCAATTCCCAATCTCATTCGGGCCATGAAATTATCAAATAAGCACATTACATATGTGAAAACATGAATCATTTTTTACCCTGACCGGGACTCGAACCTAGGACTTATGATTACTAAGTCAAGGCGCTATTACTACTCCACAGAAGGTTAAAAGAAATCCAACCTTATAGCTTATATCTGCAATACTTAGGAATGAACGCATTCTAACTGAATGCCACTATGTTCATATTACAGATTCCCCAACCTCACTCGTGGCTTCACTTTAGCATTTAATTCAATTCCCAATCTCATTCGGGCCATGAAATTATCAAATAAGCACATTACATATGTGAAAACATGAATAATTTTTTACCCCGACCGGGACTCGAACCTAGGACATATGATTACTAAGTCAAGGCGCTATCACTACTCCACAGACGGTTAAAAGGAATCCAACCTTATAGCTTATATCTGCAATACTTAGGAATGAATGCATTCTAACTGAATGCCACTATGTTCATATTACAGATTCCCCAACCTCACTCGTGGCTTAATTTTAGCATTTAATTCAATTCCCAATCTCATTCGGGCCATGAAATTATCAAATAAGCACATTACATATGTGAAAACATGAATCATATTTTACCCCGACCGGGACTCGAACCTAGGACTTATGATTACTAGGTCAAGGCGCTACCTCTACACCACAGAAGGTTAAAAGGAATCCAACCTTATAGCTCATATCTGCTATACTTAGGAATGAACGCATTCTAACTGAATGCCACTATGTTCATATTACAGATTCTTCAACCTCACTCGTGGCTTCATTTTAGCATTTAATTCAATTCCCAATCTAATTCGGGCCATGAAATTATCAAATAAGCACATTACATATGTGAAAACATGAATCATTTTTTACCCCGACTTGGACTCGAACCTAGGACTTATGATTACTAAGTCAAGACGCTATTACTACTCCACAGAAGGTTAAAAGAAATCCAACCTTATAGCTTATATCTGCAATACTTAGGAATGAACGCATTCTAACTGAATGCCACTATGTTCATATTACAGATTCCCCAACCTCACTCGTGGCTTCATTTTAGCATTTAATTCAATTCCCAATCTCATTCGGGCCATGAAATTATCAAATAAGCACATTACATATGTGAAAACATGAATAATTTTTTACCCCGACCGGGACTCGAACCTAGGACTTATGATTACTAAGTCAAGGTGCTACCACTACACCACGGAAGGTTAAAAGGAAACCAACATTATAGCTTATAACTGCTATACTTAGGAATGAACGCATTCTAACTCAATGCCACTATGTTCATATTACTGATTCCCCAACCTCACTCGTGGCTTCATTTTAGCATTTAATTCAATTCCCAATCTCATTCGGGCCATGAAATGATCAAATAAGCACATTACATATGTGAAAACATGAATCATATTTTACCCCGACCGGGACTCGAACCTAGGACTTATGATTACTAGGTCAAGGCGCTACCTCTACACCACAGAAGGTTAAAAGGAATCCAACCTTATAGCTCATATCTGCTATACTTAGGAATGAACGCATTCTAACTGAATGCCACTATGTTCATATTACAGATTCTTCAACCTCACTCGTGGCTTCATTTTAGCATTTAATTCAATTCCCAATCTAATTCGGGCCATGAAATTATCAAATAAGCACATTACATATGTGAAAACATGAATCATTTTTTACCCCGACTTGGACTCGAACCTAGGACTTATGATTACTAAGTCAAGGCGCTATTACTACTCCACAGAAGGTTAAAAGAAATCCAACCTTATAGCTTATATCTGCAATACTTAGGAATGAACGCATTCTAACTGAATGCCACTATGTTCATATTACAGATTCCCCAACCTCACTCGTGGCTTCATTTTAGCATTTAATTCAATTCCCAATCTCATTCGGGCCATGAAATTATCAAATAAGCACATTACATATGTGAAAACATGAATAATTTTTTACCCCGACCGGGACTCGAACCTAGGACTTATGATTACTAAGTCAAGGTGCTACCACTACACCACGGAAGGTTAAAAGGAAACCAACATTATAGCTTATATCTTCTATACTTAGGAATGAACGCATTCTAACTCAATGCCACTATGTTCATATTACTGATTCCCCAACCTCACTCGTGGCTTCATTTTAGCATTTAATTCAAATCCCAATCTCATTTGGGCCATGAAATTATCAAATAAGCACATTACATATGTGAAAACATGAATTATTTTTTACCCCGACCGGGACTCGAACCTAGGACTTATGATTACTAAGTCAAGGCACTACCACTACACTACAGAATGTTAAAAGGAATCCAACATTAAAGCTTATATCTGCTATACTTATGAATGAATGCATTCTAACTCAATGCCACTATGTTCATATTACAGATTCCCCAACCTCACTCGTGGCTTCATTTTAGCATTTAATTCAATTCCCAATTTCATTCGGGCCATGAAATTATCAAATAAGCACATTACATATGTGAAAACATGAATCATATTTTACCCCGACCGGGACTCGAACCTAGGACTTATGATTACTAGGTCAAGGCGCTATCTCTACACCACAGAAGGTTAAAAGGAATCCAACTTTATAGCTCATATATGCTATACTTAGGAATGAACGCATTCTAACTGAATGCCACTATGTTCATATTACAGATTCTCTAACCTCACTCGTGGCCTCATTTTAGCATTTAATTCAATTCCCAATCTAATTCGGGCCATGAAATTATCAAATAAGCACATTACATATGTGAAAACATGAATAATTTTTTACCCCGACCGGGACTCGAACCTAGGACATATGATTACTAAGTCAAGGCGCTATCACTACTCCACAGAAGGTTAAAAGGAATCCAACCTTATAGCTTATATCTGCAATACTTAGGAATGAACGCATTCCAACTGAATGCCACTATGTTCATATTACAGATTCCCCAACCTCACTCGTGGCTTCATTTTAGCATTTAATTCAATTCCCAATCTCATTCGGGCCATGAAATTATCAAATAAGCACATTACATATGTGAAAACATGAATCATTTTTTACCCCGACCGGGACTCGAATCTAGGACTTATGATTACTAAGTCAAGGCGCTACCACTACACCACAGAGGGTTAAAAGGAATCCAACATTATAGCTTATATATGCTATACTTAGGAATGAACGCATTCTAACTGAATGCCACTATGTTCATATTACTGATTCCCCAACCTCACTCGTGGCTTCATTTTAGCATTTAATTCAATTCCCAATCTCATTCGGGTCATGAAATTATCAAATAAGCACATTACATATGTGAAAACATGAATCATTTTTTACCCAGACCGGGACTCGAACCTAGGACTTATGATTACTAAGTCAAGGCACTACCACTACACCACAGAGGGTTAAAAGGAATCCAACCTTATAGCTCATATATGCTATACTTAGGAATAAACGCATTCTAACTGAATGCCACTATGTTCATATTACAGATTCTCCAACCTCACTCGTGGCTTCATTTTAGCATTTAATTCAATTCCCAATCTAATTCGGGCCATGAAATTATCAAATAAGCACATTACATATGTGAAAACATGAATCATTTTTTACCCTGATCGGGACTCGAACCTACGACTTATGATTACTAAGTCAAGGCGCTACCTATACACCACAGAAGGTTAAAAGGAATCCAATCTTATAGCTTATATATGCTATACTTAGGAATGAAGCATTCTAACTGAATGCCACTATGTTCATATTACAGATTCCCTAACCTCACTCGTGGCTTCATTTTAGCATTTAATTCAAATCCCAATCTCATTCGGGCCATGAAATTATCAAATAAGCACATTACATATGTGAAAACATGAATAATTTATTACCCCGACCGGGACTCGAACCTAGGACTTATGATTACTAAGTCAAGGCGCTACCACTACACCACAGAAGGTTAAAAGGAATCCAACCTTATACCTTATATCTGCTATACTTAGGAATGAACGCATTCTAACTGAATGCCACTATGTTCATATTACGGATTCCCCAACCTCACTCGTGGCTTCATTTTAGCATTTAATTCAATTCTCAATCTCATTCGGGCCATGAAATTATCAAATAAGCACATTACATATGTGAAAACATGAATCATATTTTACCCCGACCGGGACTCGAACCTAGGACTTATGATTACTAAGTCAAGGCGCTACCACTACACCACAGAAGGTTAAAAGGAATCCAACCTTATAGTTTATATCTGCTATACTTAGGAATGAACGCATTCTAATTGAATGCCACTATGTTCATATTACAGATTCCCCAACCTCACTCGTGGCTTCATTTTAGCATATGATTCAATTCCCAATCTCATTCGGGCCATGAAATTATCAAATAAGCACATTACATATGTGAAAACATGAATAATTTTTTACCCCAACCGGGACTCGAACCTAGGACTTATGATTACTAAGTCAAGGCGCTACCACTACACCACAGAAGGTTAAAAGGAATATAACCTTATAGGTTATATATGCTATACTTAGGAATGAACGCATTCTAACTGAATGCCACTATGTTTATATTACAGATTCCCCAACCTTACTCGTGTTTTCATTTTAGCATTTAATTCAATTCCCAATCTCATTCAGGCCATGAAATTATCAAATAAGCACATTACATATGTGAAAACATGAATCATTTTTTACCCCAACCGGGACTCGAACCTAGGACTTATGATTACTAAGTCAAGGCACTACCACTACACCACAGAAGGTTAAAAGGAATCCAACCTTATAGCTTATATCTGCTATACTTAGGAATGAATGCATTCTAACTGAATGCCACTATGTTCACATTACAGATTCCTAACCTCACTCGTGGCTTCATTTTAGCATTTAATTCAATTCCCAATCTCATTCGGGCCATGAAATTATCAAATAAGCACATTACATATGTGAAAACATGAATCATATTTTACCCCGACCGGGACTCGAACCTAGGACTTATGATTACTAAGTCAAGGCACTACCTCTACACCACAGAAGGTTAAAAGGAATCCACCTTATAGCTTATATATGCTATACTTAGGAATGAACGCATTCTAACTGAATGCCACTATGTTCATATTACAGATTCCCCAACCTCACTCGTGGCTTCATTTTAGCATTTAATTCAATTCCCAATCTAATTCGGGCCATGAAATTATCAAATAAGTACATTACATATGTGAAAACATGAATCATTTTTTACCCCGACCGGGACTCGAACCTAGGACTTATGATTACTAAGTCAAGGCGCTATCACTACTCCACAGAAGGTTAAAAGGAATTCAGCCTTATAGGTTATATATGCTATACTTAGGAATGAACGCATTCTAACTGAATGCCACTATGTTCATATTACAGATTCCCCAACCTCACTCGTGGCTTCATTTTAGCATTTAATTCAATTCCCAATCTCGTTCGGGCCATGAAATTATCAAATAAGCACATTACAAATATGAAAACATGAATCATTTTTTACCCCAACCGGGACACGAACCTAGGACTTATGATTACTAAGTAAAGGAGCTACCACTACACCACAAAAGGTTAAAAGGAATCCAACCTTATATCTTATATCTACTATACTTAGGAATGAATGCATTCTAACTGAATGCCACTATGTTCATATTACAGATTCCCCAACCTCACTCGTGGCTTCATTTTAGCATTTAATTCAATTCCCAATCTCATTCGGGCCATGAAATTATCAAATAAGCACATTACATATGTGAAAACATGAATAATTTTTTACCCCGACCGGGACTCGAACCTAGGACTTATGATTACTAAGTCAAGGCGCTACCACTACACCACAGAAAGTTAATAGGAATCCAACCTTATAGCTTACATATGCTATACTTAGGAATGAACGCATTCTAACTGAATGCCACTATGTTCATATTACGGATTCCCCAACCTCACTCGTGGCTTCATTTTAGCATTTAATTCAATTCTCAATCTCATTCGGGCCATGAAATTATCAAATAAGCACATTACATATGTGAAAACATGAATCATATTTTACCCCGACCGGGACTCGAACCTAGGACTTATGATTACTAAGTCAAGGCGCTACCACTACACCACAGAAGGTAAAAAAGGAATCCAACCTTATAGCTTATATCTGCTATACTTAGGAATGAACGCATTCTAATTGAATGCCACTATGTTCATATTACAGATTCCCCAACCTCACTCGTGGCTTCATTTTAGCATATGATTCAATTCCCAATCTCATTCGGGCCATGAAATTATCAAATAAGCACATTACATATGTGAAAACATGAATAATTTTTTACCCCAACCGGGACTCGAACCTAGGACTTATGATTACTAAGTCAAGGCGCTACCACTACACCACAGAAGGTTAAAAGGAATATAACCTTATAGCTTATATATGCTATACTTTGGAATGAACGCATTCTAACTGAATGCCACTATGTTTATATTACAGATTCCCCAACCTTACTCGTGTTTTCATTTTAGCATTTAATTCAATTCCCAATCTCATTCAGGCCATGAAATTATCAAATAAGCACATTACATATGTGAAAACATGAATCATTTTTTACCCCAACCGGGACTCGAACCTAGGACTTATGATTACTAAGTCAAGGCACTACCACTACACCACAGAAGGTTAAAAGGAATCCAACCTTATAGCTTATATCTGCTATACTTAGGAATGAATGCATTCTAACTGAATGCCACTATGTTCACATTACAGATTCCCCAACCTCACTCGTGGCTTCATTTTAGCATTTAATTCAATTCCCAATCTCATTCGGGCCATGAAATTATCAAATAAGCACATTACATATGTGAAAACATGAATCATATTTTACCCCGACCGGGACTCGAACCTAGGACTTATGATTACTAAGTCAAGGCACTACCTCTACACCACAGAAGGTTAAAAGGAATCCACCTTATAGCTTATATATGCTATACTTAGGAATGAACGCATTCTAACTGAATGCCACTATGTTCATATTACAGATTCCCCAACCTCACTCGTGGCTTCATTTTAGCATTTAATTCAATTCCCAATCTAATTCGGGCCATGAAATTATCAAATAAGTACATTACATATGTGAAAACATGAATCATTTTTTACCCCGACCGGGACTCGAACCTAGGACTTATGATTACTAAGTCAAGGCGCTATCACTACTCCACAGAAGGTTAAAAGGAATTCAGCCTTATAGGTTATATATGCTATACTTAGGAATGAACGCATTCTAACTGAATGCCACTATGTTCATATTACAGATTCCCCAACCTCACTCGTGGCTTCATTTTAGCATTTAATTCAATTCCCAATCTCGTTCGGGCCATGAAATTATCAAATAAGCACATTACAAATATGAAAACATGAATCATTTTTTACCCCAACCGGGACACGAACCTAGGACTTATGATTACTAAGTAAAGGAGCTACCACTACACCACAAAAGGTTAAAAGGAATCCAACCTTATATCTTATATCTACTATACTTAGGAATGAATGCATTCTAACTGAATGCCACTATGTTCATATTACAGATTCCCCAACCTCACTCGTGGCTTCATTTTAGCATTTAATTCAATTCCCAATCTCATTCGGGCCATGAAATTATCAAATAAGCACATTACATATGTGAAAACATGAATAATTTTTTACCCCGACCGGGACTCGAACCTAGGACTTATGATTACTAAGTCAAGGCGCTACCACTACACCACAGAAAGTTAATAGGAATCCAACCTTATAGCTTACATATGCTATACTTAGGAATGAACGCATTCTAACTGAATGCCACTATGTTCATATTACAGATTCCCCAACCTCACTCGTGGCTTCATTTTAGCATTTAATTCAATTCCCAATCTCATTTGGGACATGAAATTATCAAATAAGCACATTACATATGTGAAAACATGAATCATTTTTTACCCCGACCGGGACTCAAACCTAGGACTTATGATTACTAAGTCAATGCGCTACCACTACACCACAGAAGGTTAAAAGGAATCCAATCTTATTGCTGATATCTGCTATACTTAGGAATGAACACATTCTAACTGAATGCCGCTATGTTCATATTACAGATTCCCCAACCTCACTCGTGGCTTCATTTTAGCATTTAATTCAATTCCCAATCTCATTCAGGCCATGAAATTATCAAATAAGCACATTACATATGTGAAAACATGAATCATTTTTGACCCCGACCGGGACTCGAACCTAGGACTTATGATTACTAAGTCAAGGCGCTACCACTACACCACAAACGGTTAAAAGGAATCCAACCTTATATCTTATATCTACTATACTTAGGAATGAACGCATTCTAACTGAATGCCACTATGTTCATATTACTGATTCCCCAACCTCACTCGTGGCTTCATTTTTAGAATTCAATTCAATTC